>PVJC01026752.1:0-23831 GCA_004026665.1 Murina feae
GAGCAATACAAAAGCACTTTTCACCAGGTCAGGGGCCTGGGAACCCCAAGTCAAATGCCATTTATTTCCTCTTATCTTGTGAGGCATTATTATCTGAGTGGTGGGGTTGGTTTCATTTTGTTTTTGTTTTTTTGCCCAGGGAACCCTTCCAATCACTTCTATTCTGTGTAATATAATTAGTGCATATAGGCCAACAAAATGTCAGGATACAATGACTGCTAGTGTGCTGAGCTCCCAGGCTGTGACTTGGGAATCAAAATTTCACTTGGGTCTTGACTTGAAAAATCATGTTCTAAACATGTCCCTAAATGGTCGGAGCACGATTCAGTCACATTGGTAAAAATAGAAACCTCACTTGGAACAATGGGAAAGGAATTAAACAGCTTCTGTAAAATAAAAAAATTAAATTAGAACTCTGATAAAATTGTAGAACTTAGTCTTTAAAAATTACTAAATAAAAAGGGGGTTTTCGTTTCTTTTTTTATTCAATTCTTCTTATTAGCCCTGGAATTGAAGAAGTTATTTACCCAGTTATTATGCTGGTCTGCCAGTTTTCTTGTTGTGTTCAAATAAGAAGAAAGATAACTACTAATTTTTTCCCAGCTGCAAAATTTTTTATTCTTTTGTTGATGACAGTCAAATTAATTTTCAATAAGCCAGGTAGAATGTGAAATATTTTGTATTTTTAATCTCTCTTCCAAGGCAGTTTTCTCACAGTTTAGTTGAGACATTTTTTACCTTTTTGGCAAGTTGAAATCAAACCCTGAGCGGTCCTACCGCTGCTCTGCTCCTAGTTTGGATGTGCAGTATAATGAGCTATTTTTACTCCCGGCTTGGAGCCATCTGGTTTCTCTGCGAAGTTCGCATTGGTATTTTTCAGTGCAGCTGGTCACATGTCCTCTTTTCCCAAGTCAAGGCTGGTGACCTGGGGAGGAATGTGTGCAGACTCTTGGGGCATCTCCGAGCTCGCCGTATCCTCAGCTGTCAGTTGATCCTTCTGATCCTCCTGGCTGAGTGCTGGGCTTAGTGGGCCACCAGCACTGAATTCTCTTTTGTGTGTTAGTATTGAAACCTTTTCTCTCCAGAGGGATTTAATAGAAGCAGCCCAGAAAGAGCCTGGGAACTGGGCTTCACAAAAGGCATCTACCTTGGTGGTGGGAGGAGGCACTTCTGCCATTTTTCTGCTTTGCTGTTGGGAGCAGTGTGCCAGGTGTAGTTAAGTAACTGAGTGCCTTGCCGTAGTAAAAGTATACTGTGCACAGGCAATTAGAAAAATGCCTTTCCATGCAGACTTAGGGGAGAGAATAAATTGCCCCATTCACTGCGGGCAGGGCTCACTCTCACTCCTGTTGGGAAGCACACTCGCTTGAGAGCTGTGATGGCTGTCACCCTCACACACCAGGAAAAGCCTTTTCAGTGTTTCGGGCTCCTTTGTCTTTTCCTTTTTGAAAAGTGTAAATTTCATTACCTTAACAACAGCTATCATTTCATATTTATAAAGTACCTACTGGACTCGCACTGCACCCACACCTCTAGCTTCTCGCGTTAACAAATGATAGGGGAAAGCAGCAGCTGCGTTCGCTCCGAGCAGCCCTTCTGTGCGAGGTGAACAGTTCTTTCTCTTCTGTCACACTAGTTTACGTCCCCAGGGTCTTTTGGTGACGGTGCCCACTGGAAGTGCAGAAAAATCCCAATAATTAATATGGGATTATACAAGTAAAATTAAGAGATTTTATTGACTCAAGAACATTTCTCTGCATCACATCCTCAAGAGCTTTTGGTGTTAAGCTCCAGAATGGGTTACCACACACAGAAAGCAGTGAGTTCATGCTTCAGAGATTTCAAGGAACAGAATAGGCTGCCTTCTCTCCAGTTGACTTCATTGCTGCATACAAGATTTTCCCTTTAAGGATTTTCTTCCTACTGATTCAAATTATTCCTATCCCCTAGATGTTCCATGATAAATGCTTCTACTTCTTATTACAATTGCTACTTTTAACCACCAGCCCATGTTATTGACCCCCACCAGGAGGCTCTGGTAAGCCATCCACTGCATGGTGGTTAAGAGCACAGGCTTTGGAGTCAGACAACGGGTTCAGATCTCAGGTCCATCATGTTAATTAACCTTGGGAAGGCACTTAACCTTTCCATACTTAATTTTCCTCATCTGTAAAACAAGGAATGATAATAATACACCTACTTCATAGGTTTATAATGATTAAATTAACTGGGGTTACAAACCAGTGGATGGAACTCTCGACGCCTGCGAACTTGAATGGGGAATTTAATTACAGATGACCCTTGAACAATTCAGGTTTAGTGGTGCTGACCCGCCCTTTGAGAATCTATGTGTAACTTTTGACTCCCCCAAAAGTTAACTAATAAATAGCCTACTGTTGACCAGAAGCCTGACCGATAACATATAGTCAACACATTTTTTGTTTACATGTATATATTCTGTATCCTTATAATAAAGCAAGCTAGACAAAAGAAAATCTTATTAAGAAAATTATAAGGAAAAGAAAATACATATAAAATACATATAAAATACATATAAAATATGTATTTAATGAAAAAATTGACATATAAATGGACCCACTTATTTCAAACCTGTGTTGTTCAAGGGTTGACTGTATATCTAGGCCCATCCGTTTTTCAAAGTTATGTATTGTTAAAACTAGATCTTCTTTTGTTTTTTTAAAGCACTTTATTACCATATACCTTTTTATTTTTGGGGGCTTTTGTCTCAGTATATTTTGTTTCCTTTGTTATTCCATGTATTGTATTTTATGCATTTAAAAACTTTATTTTGCAAAGAGGTTGATAGGCTATACTAGATTACCAAAGAGGGCTGTGGCACAGAAAAAGTAAAGAATCCTTTAGTTAGCCCTGACTGGGTAGCACAGTTAGTTAGAGCGTCATCCCAATACTCCAAGGCTGTGGGTTCAATCCCCAGTCAGAGAACATACGAGAAGCAACCAATGAATGTATAAATAAATGGAACAACAAATTCTCTTTCTCTCTTTCTTTCTTTTTTCTTTCTTTCTTTCTTTCTTTCTTTCTTTCTTTCTTTCTTTCTTTCTTTCTTCCTCTATTCCTCTGTTTAAAATCAACAAGTTAAATAAAAAGAACCCTTGGTTAAAACAGGTGCCAAATACTTACAATAATTTCCATTTTTAAATGTGGGTTATAATAATATTCCATCTGCTTCAGTTGGCACATAATGATCATGATATTTGTGTTTACTATTATTTTTATTAGTAGTAGTATCTTTTCATTTAATTCTCATGATAACCCAAGAGGTAAATATGTCTATGGCTATCATCATCCCACTAGCATATACAGTATGCCTATGAGGGCAGGAATTTTTTTGTTTTATTCATTGTGCATTCCCAGAACCTAAAAGGCATACAGTAGACATCCAATAAATAGTTTTGGAAATGAGAACACCAGGCCTTAGAGAGTTGGGATAACATACCCCAAGTCAATCAGCACGAGAGTCATCAAGCACCAGTTGATATGACTCCAGGGGTGGGGACTGACTTTCTTCATCTGTTGTCTCCTGGTCACTTCATAATTCTTAAAGCAGCAATTCTTCCCAAGCTTAGGACTTGCTTTGGGAAAACAAAGCCTAGTTTTGGCTGGGACTTCCTAATGGAAAAATGAAAAAGGAAGTTTTTCCAAGTTTTTGTAAAACTTCTTGCCTCTCCCTCCCTCTTCACTGCCAAGTCATGAGCATTTCTTCTAGACTTCTTAGGACAGGGACTACAAGACCTTCCATCTTTTATATGGGTTATAATGTCCCATCTGCTTCAGTCAGCACAGGCTTCACTGGAACTTTCTTTCCTGTCTCGGCTTCTCTTCAAAAGGGTCGACTGCCTTCTATGCTGAGTGCAGGGCTCCTTACACAAGAAGGAAGATTGACTGTCTCCCTAGTTCTGTGATTTGTTTTGTTGTGTGTTTCAGAAGTGGCACAATATGTGTCCAGTATTTCTTTAAGTTTCTCAGAAAAGTAAAGTTTTTTTTTCTTCTGTGAACATCAGCACAGCTAAAAACACACACAATTTTACAAAAACAGATAATGGCTTGCAAGCATAGTTCAGTCTAAATAAATTATTTAAAAATCAATTCCAATATGTGGAATCTAAAGAACAATATAAATGAACAAATTAAATAGACACAGACTCATAGATACAGAGAACATTTTGACAATTATCAGAGGGAGGGAGGGTGGAGAATTGGGTGAAAAAAGTGAAGGGAGAACTGGGTGAAAAAATGAAATACAAATTGGTAGGTACACTATAGTCATGGGAATGTGAAGAACTCATAGTGAATATCCTATATAATAAAAGGCTAATATGCAAATTGACTGAACAGCAGAATGACTGGTCACTATGGTGCACAGTGATCATCAGCAGCAAACGTTCAATGCAGGAGCTGACCCCTGGTGGTCAGTGTGCTCCCACAGTGGGCACACCACTCAGCCAAAGCTGGGCTCACGGCTGGTGAGTGCAGCAGAGATGGCGGGAGCCTCTCTCACCTCTACGGCAGTGCTAAGGATGTCCAGCTGCCAGCAGTTGGACATCCTCTGAGGGCATGAATTTCATGCACCAGGCCTCTAGTAGTGAATAATATTGTAAAAACTATGTACAATGCCAGGAAGGTACTGGAAATATTAGGGAGACACTTTGTAAGTATATGATTATTTAACCACTATGCTGTACACCTGAAACTAACATAAAGTAATATTGAAAACAAAAATAGCCCTGACCCAGTGGCTCAGTTCATTGGAGCATTGTGTCGTGCACCAAAAAAAGGTTGCAGATCCTATACCTGATCAGGGCACATACCTAAGTTGCAGGTTTGATCCCAGTCAGGGCATATACGGGGGCAACCAATCAATGTTTCTCTTTCACATGAATGATTCTCTCTCTCTCTCTCTTCCTTCCTCCCTCTCTAAAAAAGTTAATAAAAACATATCCTTAGATGAGGATTTAAAAAATAGAGATAATGATATATATCCTGAGGTCTGAATGACATAAACCAGGTAAGATACTTAATAGGTGTTCTCCATCAGTCTTATTTAGCAGGGAGCCATTTAAATGTATGGGGCAATAACATCAAAAGATCTTTTCTCATTTGGTGTCTATTTTTCTTTTCTTTTCTTTTTTTAATTCTTTATTGTTCAGATTATTACAGATGTTACTTTTTTTTAATCCCATAGCTCCCCTGCACCTGGTTCCCTCCCACACCCAGTGCCCTTAACCCCCCCCCCCCCACTGGCTTCATCCATAGATGTAAGATTTTGTCTAGTCTCTTCCCATATCCCTCATGTCCCCTTCCTCCTGAGAATTGTCAGTTCATTCCCTTTCTATGCCCTTACTTCTATTCTATTCACCAGTTTATTCTGTTCATCAGATATTTCTATTGTCTTGTTATAGTCACTTGTTGATAGATATGTATTTGTTGTCACTTTGTTGTTCATACTTTTTATTTTTACCTTTTTCTTCTTCTTCCTCTTCTTAAAGAATGTCCTTCAGCATTTCAAATAATCCTGGTTTGGTAGTGATGTACTCCTTTAGATTTTTCTTGTCTGTGAAGCTCTTTATCTGACCATCAATTTTACATGATAGTCTTATATAATAAATTTTTTTCTGGTTTTCCAGAACAGTGTGCCCCAAAGATACTTTCTGGTCTCTGTCTTTTGCAGGATATAAAACTGCTTATTATTGGAAGTGTCAGATTTTCTTTCTGGTTTCTAATGGCATCATTAAGGTTTCAAACCTCTCATATTGAAGTTTGGGACTGTACTAGAGATCTGGGGGTGCTGAGTTTCTGGTGTTCAAAGTGTAGAGGAAGCTTCTCTGGGCACAATGTTTCAGAATGGGCACCGAGGCCTGAGCAGACCTCAGGCAAACCTCTTCCTCCAGGCTTGGCTCAGGGAGCCTGTGTCTTCCCTTGGATTGCATTACAGTTACAATAAAGAGGATGAGTCTCACCAGGAGCCATTACTGGGGCTTTATTTGCAATAAACCACTGGAAAACAAACAAAAACACATTAAAAATGGAAAGGGAATAAATGTATGGTTTGAAATAGAAACTAAAAATGTATTTGAAATTAGTGGAAAAAAATATGCCTATACATCAACAAAGATTTGTCACCCACCCTGAGTAATTTAGAAGGCAAAATGGGTATGAGTAGCTGTGCCAGGAACATGGCCCCTTCCGCTATCCATAAGAAGTTGGTAACATCAATTTTTTTTGGTTCAGTTTTATTTTGTATTGGTTTCAAGTACATAGTTTAGTGGTTAGACAATCATACACTTTACATAGTGTTCCCCTCAATATTCTCAGTAGCCCAACTGGCACCATACATAGTTATCACAATGTTATTGACTCTATTCTCTATGCTTTGCTTACATTTCCAGGATTATTTGGTAACTACCAATTTGTACTTCTTAATCCCTTTAGCTCTTTCACCGAGTCCTCAAACACCCACTGCTCTGGCAACCACCCATTCCCACTCTGTTTCTATGAGTCTGTTTCCATTTTATTTGTTCCTTTATTTTGTTTTTTTAGACACATATAATCACATGGTATTTTTATTTCTCTGACTGACTTATTTCACTGAGCATAATATCCTCTAGGTCCATCTACACTGTCACAAATGGTAAGATTTCACTCTTTTTTATGGCCAAGTAATATTCCATTGTATATATGTCCATGTGCTTTTTTATTCACTCATGTATTAATAGGTTGCTTCCACATGTTGGCCATTGTAAATAACTCTACAATGAACACAAGGGTGCATATATTCTTTCAAATTAGTATTTTAGATTTCTTTGGATAAATCCTCAGAAATAAAATTGCTGGGTCATAAGGCAGTTCAATTTTCAATTATTTTAGGGCACTCCAGGCTGTCTGCATCACATCAATCTGCATTCCCAGCAACAGTGCAGGGGGGTTCCCATTTTCCACATCCTCGCCAACCTTGTTATTTGTTGATTTATTGATGTTAGCCATTCTGACAGCTGTGAGGTGATATGTCATTGTGGTTTTAATTGCATTTCTCTGATGATTAGTGACATTGAGCATCTTTTCATATGTCCATTGGCCATCTGTATGTCCTCTTTGGAGAAGTGTCTCTTTAGGTCCTTTGTCCATTTTGTAATTGCATTCTTTTTTGGTGTGAAGTAGTATGAGTTTTTTATAAGTTTTGGATATTAATCCTTATCAGATATATCACTGACGAATATGTTCTCCAATTTAGTAGGTTTTCTCTTTATTTGTTGATGGTTGCATTTGCTCCAAAACTTTTGAGTTTGATATAGCCACATCTGTTTATTTTTTTCTTTTGTTTCCTTTGCCTAAGGAGATATATCAGAAAAAAATATTACTAATAGAAATGAATGTCTGAGATTTACAACCTATGTTTTCTTTTCTTCTAAGACTTTTATGGTATAGAATCTAACATTTAAGCCTGTAATCCATTTGGCATTTATTCTAGTACACAGTATAAGAAGGTGATCTAATTTCATTTTTTTTGTAAGTATCTTTCCAATTTTCCCAACCAACGCCATTTATTGAACAGACTTTATCCCATTGTATGTTCTTGTATGCTTTGTAAAATATTAATTGGCAGTGTAGTCCTGGCTTTATTTTTGGGTTCTCTATTCTGTTTCACTCATCTATATGTCTGTTTGTATGCCAGTACCATTTTGATTACCATGATCTTGTAGTATAGTTTTTTTTTTATTACTATGATCTTGTAGTATAGTTTGATATCAGGTAGCATGATTCCTCCAAACTTGTTCTTCTTTCTCAGTATTACTGAGGCTAGTCCAGGTTTTTTTGGTTCAATATAAATTTTTAAATTACTTGTTCTAGTTCTGTAGTATATGTCATTGGTATTTTGATAGGAATTGCATTGAATCTATAGATTGCTTTTGGAAGTACGGACATTTTAATGGTGTTAATTCTTCCTATCCATAAATATGTTATGTACTTCCATTTATTTGCATCTTCTTTAATTTCTTTCTTCAGCATCTTATAATTTTCTGAGTACATATATTTAACCTTCTTGGTTAAATTTATTTCTGGGGTTTAAAAAAATTATTTTATTTTGTTTTGTTTTTAAATATATTTTTATTGATTTCAGAGAGAAAAGGAGAAGGGGAGAGAGAGATAGAAACATCAATAATGAGAGAGAATTATAGATTGGCTACCTCCTGCATGTCCCCTAGCAGGGATTGAGCCCACAACTTGAACATATGACCTGAGCAGGAGTTGAACCATGACCTCCTGGTTCATAGGTCAACATTCAAACACTGAGTCACACCAGCTGGGTTCCAGATATTTTTTAATGCAAGTGTAAATAATATTGTGTTCTTAGTTTCCTTTCTGATAGATCATTATCCTATCAAATAGAGAGGGAATATGCTAATTGACCCTAACATCATCACAAAGGTGGAAGTGCCCACAGCCAATAAGGAGGAAATATGCTAATTGACTGTCCGGCTCTCAAAGATGGAAGTGCCCACAGCCAATAAGGAGGGGATATGCTAATTGCCCCACCCTCAAAGATGGCGGGGCCCCAGCCACAAGATGGCGGCACCCAGTCCCCTCAGCCCCCCAGCTGCCCAGTGTCAGCCCGAGGTGCAGGCAAGCCTCGGATGTCAGCTGCCCAGCTACTCAGGACCAGCCTTAGGCTCAGGAAAACCTCATATGGCAGCTGCCTAGCCTCCCAAGGCTGGCCTGAGGTGCAGGCAAGCCTCGGATGGTGGCTGCCCATAACTCAGGTAACCAGAATCAGCTAAGGCTTGCGCTGCTGGCAGTGGCAGCAGCAGAGGTGTGATGAGGCATCTCTTCCCCTGATTGCTGGGTCGCCTCCTGGCCCTGAGAGCTCCCAGACTGTGAGAGGGGGCAGGCTGGGCTGAAGGACCCCACCTCCAGTGCATGAATTTTCATGCACCGGGCCTCTAGTTGGAATATAAAAATACAACCAATTTCTGAATATTAATTTGAATTCTGCTTAATTAATTGAATTCTGATTAATTTGAATATTCATTGAATTCATTTATCAGTTCTAGTAGTTTTGTTTTGGTTTTGGTGAACTCTTTAGGGTTCTCTATAAACAATATCACGTCATCTGCAAATAATGACAGTTCTACTTTTTTCTTTCCAATTTAGATGACTTTTATTTTGTCTTGTCTGATTGCTGTGACTAGGACTTCTAGTACTATCCTATATAATAAAACCCTAATATGCAAATCAACTAAATGGCAGAACAACTGGTCACTATGATACACACTGACCACCAGGGAGCAGACTCTCAATGAAAGAGCTGCCCCCTGGTGATTAGTGTGCTCCAACAGGGGCACACTCAGCCAGAAGCCAGACTCACAGCTGGCAAGTGCAGCAGTGGTGGCAAGAGTCTTTCCTGCCTCCACAGCAGCACTAAGGACACCTTGGGAGGTGTCCTACTGTTGCAGGGAATGGGCCTAATCTGGCAGTCAGACATCCTCTGAGGGGTCCCAGACAGCAAGACAATGCAGGTTGTGCTGAGGGCCCCCACCCACCCACCCAGTGCATGAATATCATGCACCGGGTCTCTAGTGTTGAATAAGAATGGTGAACATAGACATCCCTGTCATGTTTCCGATCTTAAAGGAAACACTGAGTTTTTCTCCCATTGAGCATGATGTTAGCTGTAGATTCATATATGGCCTTTATTACACTGAGGTATATTCTCTCTAGTCCTACTTTGCTGACAGTTTTTTTTTTTATCACAAATGGGTGCTGGATTTTATCAAATTCTTTTTCTGCATCTATTGATATAATCATGTGATTTTTATCCTTTATTTTGTTTATGTGGTGTATCACATTAATTGATTTGTGGATACCAACCTTTTAATCCTGGAATAAGCCCCACTTAATCATGTTGTATGATCTTTTTAATATATTGCTGGATCCAATTTATTAATATGTATGTATATATATTTTTAATTGTTACATGAGGATATGTTTTTGTTGATTTTTAGAAAGAGAAAGAGAGAGAGAGAAACATCGATCAGTCACCCCCTTAGGCTTCCTGACCAGGAATCGAACCTGCGAGCCTTGGATGTACAAGATGACACTCCAACCAACTGAGCCGCCCTGGCATGTCTGATAATATTTTGTTGAGGATTTTTGCATCTATGTTCATCAGGGATATTGGCCTATAATTTCTTTCTTTCTAGTGTCTTTATCTGGTTTTGGAATTAGGATAATGCAATCCTTGTAAAATAAGCTTGGTAGTCGTTACTCCTCTTGAATTTTTTGGAATACTTTGAGAAAGATATGTGTTAGTAGTTCTTTTGAATGTTGGTTAAAATTCACCCATGAAGCCATCAGATCCTAGACTTTTCTTTACTGGGAGTTTTTTATTTTATTACTTCTTTGATTTAATTGCTTGTAATATGTCTATTCAGATTTTCTGATTCTTCCTGATTCCGTTTTAGAAGATTATATGTTTTAGGAATTTAGCCATTTCATCCAGATTGTCAAATTCATTGACATATAGTTGTTCATAATATTTTCTTATGTTTATTTTCATTTCTGGGGTGTCAGTTGTCATTTTTCCTCTTTTGCTTCTTATTTTACTTATTTGGGTCCTTTTTTATTGCTAAGTCTGGTTAAAGGTTTTTCAATCTTGTTTATCTGTTCAAAAAAATACCTCTTGGTTTCATTGATCTTTTGTATTATTGTTGTTTGTCTCTATGTCATTTATGTTTTCTGTAATCTTTGTTATTTCCTTTGTTTTACTTAGTTTGGGTTTCACTGATTTTTTTTTTTTCAGTTTCTTTAGGTGTAAGATTAGATGTTTCTTTGAGATATTTCTTGCTTTTTCTTCAATACATTTTGACCTGTATTGTTATGAATTTTCCTCTTAGAACTGCTTTCACTGTGTCCAATAGATTTGGGGTTGTTGTGTGTTTATTTTCACTTATCTCAAGGTGAATTTTGATTTCTTCAAAATTGTTAACCAATTCATTGTTTAGCAACATGTTATCTAGTCTGCATGTGTTTTTGTGTTTTTCAGTGTGTTTTTTTTTTCTTGTATTTGATTGCTAGTTTCATACAATTGTGATTGCAGAAAATGCTTGGTATGATTTCAATCTTCTTAAATTTGTGGAGATTTGTTTTATGTTCTGTACTCTATCCTAGAAAAGGTTCCATGTGCACTTGAAAAGAATGTATATTCTGCTTTTTTGAGGCAAAATGCTCTAACTAAATCCAACTAATCTAGTTTGTCATTTCAGGTTTCTGTTTCTTCGTTGATTTTTGTTTTAAAGATCTATCTGTTGATGTCAGTGGAGTGTTAAAATCCCATGCTATGGCTTCATTACTTCCAATCTCTCTCTTTATGTACATCAAGATATGCTACTTCTATGATGGGTTCATAAATGTTTACAAGGGTTATATACTCTTGTTGGATCAATCTCTTTGCCATAATGTAATGTCCTTCTTTATCTGTTATTAAAGCCTTTGTTTTAAAATGTATTTTGGAGGGAGAACCAAGTAAACACCAGTATTCACTGCCTTCCACAATCACATCAAATTACAACTAAAACACAGAACAACCATCATTCAGAACCACCTGAAATACGGCTTAATGGAAGACCTACAAGTAAAGAGTGAAGAAGAAAGTACACTGAGACTGGTAGGAGGGGCAGAGACATGAAATGGGCTGATCTGACACACATCTATGGCATTTTTTTTAATCAGGAGGGATATTTCTGCTGCAGAAGACTTCTATGAGAAGAAAGGGGTCCCAGCCCAACTCCAGATCCCCATCTCAGGGTTCCAGAGTTGGGAAGATAAGTCCTTGAAACTTCAGGCTGTAAAAAAAGCAATGGGGATTTTGGCTGAGTGACATGAAGGCTGCTGGAGACCCAGGCAATTCCTCTTAAAGGGCTTGTGCACTAACTTACTTGGACTATCTCTCCCAGCACTGAGCAGCAGCTTTGGTGGATCCAGGGACATACAGGGAGGAACTGGATTGTCTGGCATCAGGGGAGGAACTCAGGGGTGGCTTTCTCCAAGACAGGTGTGTTAACAGGGATCATTGCTCCTGTGCTGCCCATCACAGAGCTGACTGGCAGCACATATCTAAGTTTCCATCAGCATGGCTCACACTGTTCACTCTGCCATGGTGATTCCCTAAGACCACACTGCATCCACTTTTCAGTATCATCTAAGTTGTTTGCAGTGGCTTTTCCATATGAATGGCCTATACTGGCTTAGGCTTCAGACTTTCCTAAAGTCTCTCAAACAAGCAGAAGTTGGCATCAGCATGCTCCATACCTATCAATAAGAGACCCAAGACCAGGCACTAGC
This sequence comes from Murina feae, assembly GCA_004026665.1. Taxonomy (NCBI): domain Eukaryota; kingdom Metazoa; phylum Chordata; class Mammalia; order Chiroptera; family Vespertilionidae; genus Murina; species Murina feae. Next base: position 12,379 of record PVJC01026752.1, read on the forward strand.
ACTGGGCTACCTTGCTTCACAGCTTGGCATCACCTGGGCATTTCTAAACCCAATACAAGTATTAGTCATCTGCAGGTTGCTCTGTAGCTCTTGATAGGTGATACTAGACAGTGGTTGACTTCACACCTTCCAGGAGGCACCAGAGCCAGTGCATCCAGTGGACAGCTTCAGACCACACCAGATTATAATTCTTCACATCCACAAGCAACACTCAGTGAGCACCAAAGCCCCACTGAAGCAAGTTCTGCTCCATAGGGGTATCTTCTGTACAACAGCTCTTACACTGAAGTAACAGCTGGTCCTCACAGCCAGTTGGCCTGGAGGTTAACTTCTCCCAGTGATGCTAACAGCAATCAAGGCTCAGCTACAACAAGACTATGCACATAGCTCATACAAGGGCAAACCTAGGATGCCCAGCTCAGGTGACTGGGGAGGCTGAGCCACTGGGCCCTGCAGGACACCTACTACACAAGGTCACTCCATCAATTCCAGGACACATAGCAGCTCTACATAATACACAGAAACAAACACAAGGAAGCAGCCAAAATGCAGAGACAAAGAAACTTATCACAAATAAAAGAACAGAATAAATCTCCAAAAAGGAACTAAATTAAATGGAAGCAAGCAAACTATTAGATACAGAGCTCAAAACAATGGTTATAAGGATGTTCAAGGAACTTAATGGAGCTTCAAGGAACTTAGTGAGAATTTCAAATAAATTAGTCAGAACATCAAAGACATGAGAAAGGAGTCTAAAATGAAGAATGCACTAACTGAATTGAAGAATAATTTGCAGGGAATCAACAGTAGAGTAGAGGTCACTGAGAATTAAATCAGTGATTTGGAATATGAGGAAGCAAAACACAATCAAAAGAGCAAAAAGAAATAAGAATCCAAAAATATGAACATAGTATAAGGACTTCTGGGACAACTTCAAGCATACCAACATTAGCATCATGCTATTGCCAGAAGAAGGGAGGAAACAATAAATTGAAAAGCTATTTGAAGAAATAATGACATAAAACTTCCCTTACCTGGAGTAGAAATAGACCTACATGTCCAAGAATCCCAGAGATTCTCATACAAGAGGATCTCAAAGAGGCCCACATCAATGCACATCATAATTAAAATGCCAAAGGTTAAAGACAAAAAGAGAATCTTAAAAGCAGCAAGAGGAAAGCAGTTAGTTACCTACAAGGGAGCACCATATGAATGTCAGCTGATTTCTCAACAAAACCTTTGCAGGCCATAAGAGAGTAACAAAAAATATTCAAAATGATGAATAACAAGGGTCTACAACTAAGATGTCTCTACTCAACAATGCTGTCATTTAGAACTAAAGGTCAGATAAAGAGTTTCACAAACAAGAAAAAGCTAAAGGAGCTCAACACCACCAGACTAGTATTATATGAAATGTTGAAGGGAAAGAAGAAGAAGGAGAAGAAGAAGAAGAAGAAGAAGAAGAAGAAGAAGAAGAAGAAGAAGAAGAAGAAGAAGAAGAAGAAGGCAAATAAATATACCTATCAACAATTGAATCTATAAATCAAAATAAACAAACAAGGAATCTAACTAACAAAATAAACTAATGACTAAAATAGAACCAGAGGCATGGAAACGTGGAAGAGACTAATGAATCTCAGGGGGAAGTGGGGAGGGGAGGCAGGAAGAGATTAGACAAAGATCTTATATGCATATATACATTACCTATGGACACAAACAATAGTGTGGTGAAGGTTTGGGGTGGTGTGGGAACTGAGGGGAAGGGGCATTGGGGGGGAGGGGAACATTTGTAATACTCTCAATAATAAAGATTAAAAAATACTCAACAACAACAACAACAAAAAAGTAAAGTGTATTTTGTCTGATATAAGTATTGTAATCCTAGCTTTTTTTTTTTTTTGCTTCCATTTGCATGATATATATTTTTCCATCCCCTTAACTTTCTACCTGTATGTATCTTTCATTTTGAGGAGGGCCTCCTATGAATAGCATATACAGTGTCCCCCCAAAATGTATACACACTTTTATCTAATAGCTCAATTAATGTTTCTTTCTTTTCAGATTTAGCCCATTTGAATGAATAATTATTCAAAAGGTATATACATTTTTGGGAAAACCCTATGTATGGTCCTTATTTTCTTATTTATTCAGTTACCCTATTTTTTGATTGATTTAAACTTTTAAGCCAGTTACATTTAAATCATTGATAGGTATGTATTTATTTCCATTTTATTCTTTATAGCTATGTGTTCCTCTTCCTCCTCTTTTTCCTCCTCCTTCTTCAAGATTTTTTATTGAACATTTTTTCTTTTTTGGTAATACTGGTATGGTGATCATGAACTCCTTCAGCTTTTTCTTGTCTGGAAAGCTCTTTATGTCATCTTGAATTTTAAATGATAGCCTTGCTGGGTAAAGTGTTTTGGGTTGTAGGTCCTTGTTTTTAAGCTCTTTGAATATTTTGTGCCAAATCCCTTCTGGCCTGAAATGTTTCTGTTGAGAAATAAACCAAGGGTCTATTAATATTAATATTATAAAACAAGGGAGTTCCCTTGTAATTAACTAACTGCCTTACTGTAGCTGCTTTTAAGATTTTTTTTCATTGTCTTTAACATTTGATATTTTAATTATGATGTATCTTGACCCACTTTGAGGTCATCTTATTTGGGACTCTCTAGGCATCAGGGAACTATGTGTCTCTCACTAGATTAGGGAAATTTTTAGCCATTATTTCTTCAAATAGGTTTGCAATCCCTTGCTCTCTCTCTTCTCCTTCTGATATCCCCATGATGCATATGTTGTTATGCTTCATGTTGTCCTAGAGGTCCCTTAGATGATCCTTACTGTTTAAGAAAAAAAATTTTTCTTTCTTTTTGCTGCTCTGATTGAGTGTTTTCTGGTACTTTGTCTTCCAAATTGCTGATTTGGTCCTCTGCTTTTTCTAGCCAGTTGCTCATTCCTTGTAGTGTATTCTACACTTTACATACTGTATTCTTCATTTCTGATTAGTTCTTTTTTTATGATTCCTATGTTGTTGTTTTTTCTTTCTATCTCTTTGTTGAAGTTCTTACTACGTTCCTCAAGCATTCTTATAACAATTATTTTGAACTCTGTATCTGGTAGCTCGCTTGTCTCTATTTTATTGAATTCTTTTTTTTCTGGGAATTTCTCCTGTTCTTTCATTTGGGGCATATTTCTTTTTCTCCCCATTTTGATTGTCTGTATTTGTTTCTGTGTATTAGGTAGATTTGATGCCTTGGTTTGATGGCCTTAGGTAGTAAGTATCTTGTGGGGCTCAGGGGCCCAGTCTCCCTGATCATCTGAGCCGCGTGCTCCAGGAATATCCCTTGTGTAGGTTATGTAAGCCTTCCTGTTGTAGTTGCATCTTTATTGCTATTGGCCTGTCTGTGTGTGGCATTGCCCCTCTGGCTGGCTATGAGGATTGTCCCTGAGGGCAATGTATGAGCTCTGTATAAGACCTGGCTCAACAAAGCTGAATTCACCTCCTAGGGTCTGTTGTTTTCCAGTATCTGCCTTTGAGTGTGCCACTTATGGAGCTAATTGGGTCATGCTCTGATGTTGTTGAACCACTGGTGATGTTCCCTTGGGGTGGGATCCAGAGCCAGTTAATTTCAGGCATTGCCAAAGACAGATCTCGAGCTTCCTGTTTGGAGCTACAAAGTAATACACAGTTTGTGGCTGCCTCTGCTGGGCCTAAGTGTGGGTGCAACGGGTTTCCAACAGCACCAAGACCAGGTGCAGATCAGCAAAAGGTCCAAGTCTCCCCAAAATTTTCCCTCACTTGTTTGCTTCAGTCACTGAAAGAGCCTCTGGTGGTACATGAATTGGGTGAGGGAGGTTCTCACGGAGTCACCAATTATGGACGAGTGTTGTTCACCAGATTGATACAGATTCAAACTTGGTGCCAGTATTTGATTTGAGGCCAAACAGTAACAGTCTCAGGTTACACCAAAGTCATCTGGCACCCGTCCTGTGGTGGACTTTTGTGGTGGGGCAGGGTCTCTTCCCTGCTATGTTACTCCAAGCTGGGGAATCAGGCATGGGGTTGAGCTTCTATGCTCCTTAGGGGGACCTTTGCATCTGAGATATCCCTCTGGATATCAACTTCAGCACATGGGAGCAGGCCCAGCCCTTTTTGCATCTCTGCCCTTCCCACCAATCTAGTTGAGGCTTCTTCTATAATCCTTAGTTACTCTTCAGTTGGTTATTCAGGTTGATTATTCTATAATTTAGTTATAATTCAAATTTGGTCCTGGGAAGTGGTCAATGTAACTTCCACCTATTCTGCTTCCATCTTTTTTGAATCAACAGTTTTTGTTTTTGTTTTGTTTTGTTTTGTGTAGGCTTATTGTAATGGTCCTCTTATACACTAGTGTTGTAAAAAAAAATAAAACAAAACAATATTTCAATTATTTTACTTTGAAATAGTCTTTTTTCCCTGGCCAGATTAATTTTCCTAAAATACCATTTTCCTTATAAGCTAAAAAGCTTTAGCAACTCCTACTGATTTTAGGATATGGTCCAAATTTCTTAGCCTGGAAACATAGGTCATTCCACTGTTTTCCAACTCTTCACTACAGAAATCTCTCATTCTAGCTGGTATTCTTATTTTTCTGCAAACATTATATATCATTGCTGCCTCAAAAATTGCCTAACCCCAAAGGAAGACTTCCTCCAAAGTACTTTCTCAGCCTAAATATTTCTCTCCTCCAACTCATTTTTTTCCTTTAATTCATGTTGATCTCTCACATTTTCTACTCCCATGACACTAACTCCTGTGCATAGAGACATCCTATGTTGATCTCTCACACTTTTTTTACTCCCATGACACCAGCTGACTTCTGTACGTAGAGATATCCTATGTGTGTTGAGAAGATCTGAGCAAAGGGCCTCCTACAGTACCTGAAGAAGAGTTTTCCCTTCCTAAGGCAATGAAAGGCATCAGAAGAATAATTGAAATGGATAAAATGTATTTTTTTGTGAAGGGCATTTTCAATATTTAAATACTCCCTCTGACTCTGGCAGGTGTTGTTAATTGGTTAGAGTGTCATCCTGTGCACCAAAGGGTCATGGGTTTAATTTCTAGGCAGGGCACATACCCCTGTTGTAGGTTCAATCCCTGATTGAGGCGCCTGCATGAGGTAACTGATTGTTTTTTACATTGATGTTTCTCTTTCTCTCTTCCTCTCCCTCCCTCTCTCTCGAATCAATGAAAAACTTATCCTTGGGTGAGGATTAAAAAATAAAAAATACTCCCTCTGGATTTATGTCCTTAATTTATTTCACTGCAGCCCAAGGTAACACACAATGCAGTTAACTTAAGGTACAATTTTAGTAGAAAAATAAAGCAAAGAAATATTTTTCAAGGAAAAAAATCTTTGAAATGAATTTCTAAAGCTCCATCATATTATGTTTAGAAATTGGATCTTTAGTTCATAAGCATGAACTGCTTTTCCCAATATAATTTGTGAAGAGTGCACACACTGTCTGGCAGGTAAAAACGGTTCCATCTTCCTGCACACGGAAAGATGAGGCTTTATATCTGAGCATTTTCACAATAACCCTGTGATCTTTCAACTGAGATTCCTGACTTGGTCTAGTGGGCCGTAACATGTTTAAGTAGAGAAGGAGGAACTGAGTATCGATGGAGGCCTCCTGATCTGTCAGGAACTGTGCACAGGGCTTTGATGTGCGTTCTCACTTAACAGTTGTGACACATAGGCACAAAAGGTGCTATTACCCCACTGTTATGGTTGAGGGAATTATAGGATCAGGCCAAGAGATTATTTACTTCAATCCAAGGTAAACAAAATAATGATTACGCATGACAGTTGGAATGCCCAGTCTGTTGGGAGAATTATGTGTAGTGAGACATGAAAGTAAGCTCAGGCTTAGAAAGGCTTTAAAGAGATAACACTTGCTCGCAATAGGCAATAGCACCCAGAGAGGCAGCACGTGGTTGTACAGCTTGTGGAGTATAGGCAACCCTGGTCATATCATAGGTATCACACATTTGTGTTTTTATTCTGACAAATTCCCGGTAGGTGTCAATGAAGTGTCTTGTTCTAACAAAAGCAGCGTATTGCATCAATTTTCCAACAAATGGAAGTGAAGTGTCTTAAGGGAAAATGTCTTCCCAATTTTTGCCGAGGCACCTACTACAAGGGCTGGCAGTGGCAGTGGCAGCCCTTAGCTGGTTAACTATCCCATGCTTCCTAGCCGGTCTGCATTGGACTGGTCCCCTTGCCAGAGTAGGTAGAAGTCAGGAAAGTTGACCCAAGGACTAAACCAATTTTTACAGAAAACTAATCTTTATAAATCTCAACTTCATACAATTTCATGATCAACTTGGGAGCTTTTCTAGCATGTAGAAATGGCAAATGCAATTGGTGCTCCTTTGTTAGGGAATCTCTGGCTTTAAGTTTTAGGATACTGACTTTATCACCTAAGCCTCTCCTCTTAGACCATCTCACTTATGATTCAGAGCTGAGAAGGACCTGTCTAAACTGACAGCTCTTCCCCCTTTCATCAAAGTGGTCACTGACACACAGGCCTAGGTGCAGTAGCCGTATTTTCCCACTGAACCCTGGGCAGAATGACTCTGCAGACTGAAGCAATGGGCTTTTCTCCTTGAAGAATTTGCAATGTGGGACTGAAAGACACAGTGGCAGAGGACAGAGCTGAGCCACACCAGAGGCGGAGATATGCAGGAAAGATGCTGCTGCTGACTGGGCTTCTTCTCAGCCTTGGATGCTCAAATCTTCCATACCCCTTGAGATACTGCAGTCTCCTTTGTATATATGTATATACAGTGCATATTCACAATTTTTTAAAAAAGCTTTATTTTTTGTAACCGTTTCAGATTTACAGAAAAAATGACAAAGGTAGTACAGGTTTTCACACACCTGCACCTCGCTTCCCTTATTATGACTCTCTTACATTAGTGTGGTACATTTGTTATAATTACTGAGCCCATATTGATACATTGTTATTAACTAAAGTCCATACTTTATTCTGATTTTCTTAGTTTGTACATAATGTCCCTTTCTTGTTCCAGGATCCTGCCTAAGCTACCATATTTCATTTCCTTATTACATCTCTTTAGCTTCTTCTTGGCTGTTATAGTATCAGACTTGTCTTGTTTTTGATGACCTGGGCAGTTTTGAGGAGTACTGGTCAAGTCTTTTACAGACTCTCTCTATTGGAAATTCTCTGATGCTTTTCTCATGATTAGATTGGGGTTCTGGGTTTTTGGGAGGATGACTGTACATACTGTAAACATGACAACACTATTGATGTTGGCCTTGGTCACCCAGGTGAGGTAGTGCTAGCCAGGTCTCCCCACTGCGTGTTACTCCTGCTCACTCCCCTGTCCTCACGTAGCCCACATTTAAGGAACAGGGAGGTAGGTTACACCTTCCTGGGGATGGAGCATCTACATAAATTATTTGGAATCCTTCTGTATGGGAACTTTGTCTCCTTTCCCTAAAACTTTTATTTATTTATTTTTAATCCTCACCTGAGGATTATGTTTTTACTGATTTTTAGTGGAAGAGGAACAGAGAGAGAGAGAGAGAGAGAGAGAGAGAGAGAGAGAGAGAGAGAGAGAAACATCGATTGGTTGCTTGCCATACATGCCCATGACCAGGGATTGAACTCGCAACCTGGGTATGTTCCCTGACTGGGAATCGAACCTGAAACTTTTGGTGTTCAGAATGACATTCCAACCAACTGAGCCACCCAGCCATTGTTGCAATATGTACTTTTAATTTATATGAATTTAGTACCATTCCCATAGCTTTCAACAACAACAACAAAAAAGGCCCTTGAAAATCCAGTTCATGAGATGGAAACGCAAATACCTACTGAGGTCAGGTGGGTAGCTGGGAGGATGAATGAAGTAATTTAGACATAGAATGTGGCAGATGGCAAAGCCCATCCTGCTCTAAAAGGGGCACTAGTCTCTACTCTTGTCAATGGTTGCCACATGGAAATGTGGGTCAGCCTTGCTATATCTTCCTCTAAAAAACAAAATCTGGTAAGTTGGGCCTTTATATGAAATCTCCTGAACTGGAAATGTTAGCAACCAACCCAAATTTCTATGAACTTTATGCGCACCCACTCTGTGACCTCTTGAGTAGATTAATAACTACAGATCTTTTGATAAGAAAACAGTCTTAGAAAGGTTAACAAGATGTCCAAGTTCACTCCACTAGCTTTAGTGTCTTCTAAACTGGGATTGACTGTCAGGTCTCTAATATCACTGTGCATTCCTCTCTTTTGGAGACTCTTGAACAGTTTGTTAACTTTCTCAGAATCATCTGGACTTGGTTCTAGATTTGCTGCCTTTAATGAAATAGTGGAAGCTGGCTCTCCTGCAATGCCACCTCTTTCACCAAGCCTGCTCCAATTAAGTGGTGCCCTCAGTGGTACTCATGAACAATTTGCCTTATTTTCTTTGTTCCTTGCTAGGTTCTATAGTTCATTTGCTTGTATAATCCATAATGTTACACCTGAGATGAACTGGGACGTGGGCAAACATCCATTTTAGCAATAACAATTGCAAATGTGCAAATCAGCATTCTGTGATCTCCTAGAGTCTAGGAATTTTGCCTTAAACATGTTTGTATTCTATAATACGTGGTTCATAGTAGGTGCTCAGTGAATATTTGTTGAATGAATGACCATTATTAATGACTTAAGTAAGATAAAGTATTAACACATAATATTAATGCAGCTAGGACAAATCTAACAGTAATGAAAATATTTGGCATTTGCTTACAGGAGCTAACCATTCTAACAGCACAGAAACTCTTAATTTAAAGAAGTTATTATTCAGTTGTTTATAGAACATAATTAGAAGCATAAATTATGAATATCATAAATCACTCTGTGCAACATTAACTTCTTTTTAAAAAATATATTTTATTGATTTTTTTACAGAGAGGAAGGGAAAAGGATAGAGAGTTAGAAACATCGATGAGAGAGAAACACTGATCAGCTGCCTCCTGCACGCCCCCTACTGGGGATATGCCTGCAACCAAGGTACATGCCCTTGACCAGAATTGAACCTGGGACCTTTCAGTCCACAGGCCAACACTCTATCCACTGAACCAAACCAGTCAGGGTGACATTAACTTCTTTAGTCAGTTCTTCAGCTATGTTATGTGTGTCCTGCATTAAATTTATTATTATTTAGTATGTCTCTATATATCCTATTGGACACAGAATTTCATTTCTTTTAAATCTTAGAATTTAAATTCATTAGAGACTTATCTATTAAGTTTTTTTGTTTCCTGCCCATATGCTAGGGAGGTAGAATTTTTGGATAAATGTATAGTTAAAAGAAAGTGAAAAAGAATCAAGGCAATGAAATAAGAGTCCAATCTCCTAAAGTATGGTCTTTGCTGGCAATGCACCTGAGGCCAGAGTACCCTCTCCAATTACTTCTCCTGTTGTAGTTGTAATGGCTTTCTATTTTGTTATGGCTTCTTCTTGCATAATTCTTAATCTTCTGCACACAACAAGGAGTTGCCTTTGAAGTGATGGGAAAAAGAAGCTTCTGCTTTCCAGGTCAGCACTAATTAATGGATGATGGTGTGTAGGTTTCTGGGGAACATAAGTAGTGCAAGAGTGAATTTGCTTGTGATGTTCCCTTGTGAGTTCTACAAGGTAAGTACAAAGATGACTGAGATTAATTAAATATAAATGCTGAATAACCCATTTCCCTCTATGCATATTTTCTCTGAATGTTTCTATCAATGCCCTTCTTTCTGAATGTGAAATACTTATTCCATCCTAAGGATTACAAAGTGAATATATTCTTTGTTCTTTGGGTCTGTTCTTGCACCACAACAGTAGCTAAATGGCAACAAGACATTTTTTTGGTATTGTTATAATTGTTCTCATTTGATAATCATGGCAAAAAACTGTAATTTTTTTTAAAAAATGCTAAGTGTAATTTAAAAAGTTATTTTCTTGTCTTTACTTCAAATGCCACAGATACGAAGAGTGATTTAAAACTACATCAAACTATTTTAAATTTGTAGCTTTCCAGACATGGCAAGTGGGAGGATGGAGATTAATTTGGCTTATACGAGAAACTTTAAGTTTTATATTTATCTATCTATCATCTATCTATCTAGATATAGATTATAGTGAGGTGGACATTTGCATTGCAAGGAACATTTAGTTTGAGTAACCAAAGAGTAGATCACAAACAGGTGGAGGTTCCTCAGGTTAGCATATTATCATTTAAGCAACTATCATCCCAGGGGTTCTTGACTGTTTAGCTATATCACATGTGTTAATATACCATGTTAAGGCCCACATACAGATGTGTACAAAGGTGTGTGTGGGTCACAGGTAATCAAGGCTCAGACACCCCAATACCATGCTGTCATTTCTACCCGTGTTCCTCAGAGTTAGGAGGCAGTTCTCGGTTTATACACACATCTTACACACAAAAATGAATAGGACGGATCTCGGTCACTGCTAACAGTTTAGATACATGCTTCTTTCGCAGGTGCCATTGGTAGGTAAAAACTTTCCCATTTTAAAATGAGTTCCAAATAAATTAGTTTAGCAAATGTTCACTGGGCACTTGCTAGGTGCCAGAGCTGGTGATGCCACTGGGGATACTATAGTGGTAGACAGTTTTCCTTTAATTTATCAAGCCTGTATTTTTAACTAAGAGAAAAAAATATTTCCCAAACTTATAGACTTAGCATTTTGGTAACTTTAACCTATCAGATTAGTAGGGATAAAGTAGAGTTTCTTAATGTCACCCAAACATAATTGAGGGTGCTCCCCCCCCAAAAAAAAAGCCAGGATCACTGTTGTGAGGAGTTAGCCTAGCATGAGTATTGCAGGAGAGAATAGTAGGTAGAATTGTATCAGTATCTCAGGGCTTGTGTAATTTGAGAAAGCCCTTCAGGTAATTTTAACACCCTTTACTAATTTCTTCTTTGCTAGAGTCTATAGATGTTATTGTTCCTGCATATGCATGTATTCGTGGTGCTATGTAATCGCTGTTACAGAACTCTGCATCACTCTGGTGAAACAATGGTGGCAATGAGTTTGTGTGACCTGGTACTACGGGAGGATGCTGACCTGAAGACAGAATGTGGAAAAGTGGGAGTTGATAACAGTGGGGAAGACTTGGTCATTAATGATAAAATCCAGGTGTCAGACACAACCAGAGACAAACCTGGAATCTAAGTTAGTTCTGCTTATGAACCTGTGACAAGGGAGAGTGCTCTACGGATCCCACAGAGGGCCTCACCAAACAGAAGAGAAAGGGTTATTACAGGGTGTGCAGGAATGGTGGTGTTTAGGTAAGACTTGAATGAAACGGTTGTGATTAGACTCAAAGCAGAGCAAGGCTGTCGGTAATATTTTATTAACGTTTAGTGATATTACTTACATCAGGTAAG
>PVJC01026753.1:5456-23876 GCA_004026665.1 Murina feae
GGAGTTCTCTGTGCTTCCTGGACTTGAAAGTCCATTTCTTTCACCAGGTGGGGGAAGTTTTCTGTCATTATTTCTTCAAATAGGTTTTCAATATCTTGCTCTTTCTCTTCTTCTGGTACCCCTATAATTCTGATGTTGGTACGTTTGAAGTTGTCCCAGAGACTTCTTACACTATCTTCATACTTTTTGATTTTTCGTTGGTTTGTTTGTTTGTTTTTTTGTTTGGGCTTTTTTGGCTGGGTTGGTTTTGCTTCATATTTCATATCTTTGACTTGATTCTTGCGATCTTCTCGTCTGCTGTTGAATCTCTGTATATTATTCTTTATTTCAGTCAGTGTATGCTTAATTTCTAGCTGGTTCTTTTTCAGATGCTCGAGGGTCTCACTAAATTTATCAGCAATCTCTAGAAACTTCTTGAAAAACCTAATAATCGTGGTTTTGAACTCTATATCCAGTCATTTGCGTTCCTCCATTTCTGTCTTTTGTGATCTGTTTCTTAGTCTCCACATTTTGGCTTTCTGTGCTGGGTGTCCTATATAAGGCCCAGTGATTCAGCCTCCCCAATCACCTGGGATGGATACTCTTGTTGTATGCCTTTGAAGCTGGGTGCACAGTCTTGTTGTAGTTATCACTGGGAGGTATCACTGGGGGGGAAATGACCTGCAGGCCTTTCTCCTCGTTGTTTGGAGTTTGGATCTATTGGAGTCCTGTCTCAGCTGCAGACCCTTAGGTTGTGCTGCAGGAAGGCAGGCGAACAGCTTGGGCGGGGTTGTAGGTGGGGTGGGGCGGGGTCTCAGAATCACCGGGGGTGGAGAGACTCACAATGGCGTCCCCTCTGCGGATGCCACAGTTTCTACCGGGTTTGCCTTTTCCAAACCCTGGGGTCTGCGCACGGTTCTCAGTCCCGGAATCTCCGCGTAAGTGATAGCTGCGAATAGCACTCCTAGAACGCCACTGGTCTTCTGCCGCCCCGTTGCCCTACAGCCCACGTTGCATTCAGTGCGACCCAGGAGTTTTTAATCTTCTGAGCTGCGGACCCGATCGCTGCTGCCGCTGCCTTTCACCTGCCCCGCCGCGCACTCCACGCCGCCACCTCCGTTTCGCATCCGTACCTTGGGCACCGGGAGCGTCTGTTCAGTCTCAGAGCACTCCTCTTGCTTTCTAGGTGTAACGGTTCCCCTCCCTTGGTTCTGGAGGATGGCCGTTTATCTGTATGGTTGTATTTCTATAATATAGGTGTGGAGGCTGTGCATTTAGGTATATACCTCATGCCGGCATCTTGGTTCCTCCGTGATCTGAATTCTTGGGCTCTCCTATAGACTCCTCAATTTAGCTTACAAACCCCAAGAAACAAGTGTGTGTGTGTTAAATACAGGTTTAAAACATCATCGAAATCAAAGAACTTCAGGACAAGATCGGTCCTTGAAGGCCGTGGAGCTCAACTTCGTCATTTTATAGGTAAAGAAACAGAGGCCCAGTCACAAAAAACGAATTGATCTTTCTACGTTTGAAATCACATCGTGTAAACTCCTTAAAATTTTGCCCAAGGATCCCCATTATGGGCAGGATGAAGTCTGGATTCCGCAGCATGCCATGCAATGTTTGTATGTCTGGCCTCTGCTTGCCTTTGCAATCTTACCTTTTGCTCCTCTCTTCAACTTACTCCAGAACTCGGTGCTTCCAAGGACACTATTTTTTTTAGCCACAGAACATTACTCATTGTTCTTTTTAGCCATTAGATGTTATTTCCTCTGAAAACATGCCCCTGGTCCCCCCTGGGCTCACAAGAACGTGTAAGCATCACAGCACACTTGCGTCACTCCGACCGCCTTTTAAAAGTCTGTTTCCATCACTGCACTAGAAAGAATAATGACAGCTGTGGGCAGGGGCCTGTATCTTACTCGTTGTACTAGCCGCACATCTTGACCGGGTGTCTGGTAGTCACTATGTTAACTTTGTAAGCGGGCATTTTCCCGCCACTGTGTGGTGGCGTTCGAAACACTTTCCTTTGTGCAGGAGTACATTACAAAACTTGCACATGTACCGCGTTTCACTGCGTAGTTTATGAGCGGCACACACACGACAACGACGTAAAACATTTTTATTTTTGCCGGTTCCAACTAGAGGTTCCAATGTATGCCATTGACAGTCTCCCTGGTGGATCCGAGTTTACTCATTTCCCTCAAAAAATGTTTAAGATTAACTCTCACTTTTAACCTTGTCGAAGCAATTTTTCTATCAGTGCTCCTCACAAAATCTATTTTCCTGGGGGAAAAACAAAACTGATTCATTCACAGCAAGGTATAAGTTATGGATGGTTCTAAATGGCACCGCTCCCTAGAAGCATTTACATTTTTAGGGGGACAAAGTTTTAAGTCACAGGAATGAATCCCCACTGCAGATAATCCACACTGAAATAGTAAATCATGAGAGTATTGGTGAGGGGAAGGAAGTTTTCCCAGAACTTTCAACATGGGTGACCCCCTCTAATCCTACCCTCATAGAAACATGACTACATTTTATCCGTAAAATTCAGATCATATGTTGGTTACTTGTCTCTGTATTAAATAAATCATTACTTACCCATAATAAAAATGCCTGACTTAACTTACATTTCTGATTTTGTTTCAGGGAAGCAATGTTATGGAAGATCAGGATTTATTGGAAATTGGGATCCTTAATTCTGGACACAGGCAGAGAATTCTACAGGCAATCCAGCTCCTCCCAAAGGTAAGCCATGCTTTATTACCTTCAGTCTAAGCCCAGTCCCAGTGGTTTTAGTCCAGATGTGCAAGGGCTGTCAGTAATTAGGACATTTCCACAGATTGATGCAACTCCCCAAAGAACGTCTTTAGACTTACCTACAAAGATGCAATACAAGGAAACACCACTGGCTAACAGAGCAGCATCAGAGTTTCCCTTCAGTGAGAGTCCTAATATCAGTACAAACATCCGCCCAGGCCCCTCAGGTACAAGAAGATAAGATCAATATTGGATGGATACAGGGATGTTTCTGGACTAGACACCTCATGCCCCATAAGAGGCAGTATCTCCTATAACAGCTCCAGAGGCTTAGCCTACAGGGACAAGAAACCTGCCTAATTACAAGAGTCATCACTTGGCAAAGTCCAAAGCATCACATCCCCATCAGGTACGTATAGTTCATGTATAAATCTTCCCAGTTCAGATGCATTTTGTAAGTAGTATGTTACCTAGCAACAGAGTTGACATTCTGTATCCAGATAAGGTTTTATAGGAGCCTAAAGCAAGTGGTAGGATCTGAGCATTGATCTTCAAGATAGATAGTATGTTAATTGCTAATGAAAGGAAAGGGCATTTCAAGAGCTAGAGGAACCCAGGCATGGTCCAGGCAACAAACTGCCAGAGTGTAAGGGGAATAGTGGTACTGTATTATTTAAAATCTAATGGGATTTACACAACAATGTGAATGTACTTAATACCCCTAAACTATACACTAAAAAAAAATGATTAAGTTGCTTAATTTTGTTATTTCTTTGTTATTTGAACAAAGCTTGGTTATTTCTTTTCAGCACAATTAGAAAAATATTTTTTATAAAAGAAGAAAAAATCCAATGTGACTAAAACAATAGGAGAGTGGAGTGAGAGATAAAGCAGAAAAAGTTGGGTCAGTTGGTGCACACTAAGGAAATTGGAATTTATTCTGTATGCTCTGGAGAATAGACATGACTAGAATGCCCTAGGTCAGCTCATTCTGGAGGAGTACGTGACAGGAACTAAAAAGAGGGGAATTTAAAGTTGAGTCATCCAGCTGGGAAAAGATTGGGAGGTAGAATGAGGGAATTGGAGGCAGGGTAGCAGGATGGGAAAGATATATATTAACCATTGTTTCTAAGGAAGGGATCTGATGATATTTGCCAACTGACAATAAACTGAGTTGCTACTGATAGAAACTTAACACTTTGGCAAATTCAAGGAGAGCCAAGCATACAAAGAAGGTTAATCATACAATTTTCTCCACTAAAAGGAAAAAAAAATAAAGCATCCTTAGAACTAATTCTAGAAGTAATTCTTTAAGTGTATTGTTCACCTCACCACTTTTGAATCTTTACTTAAAATATTACTCGGAAAGTTTTCTCCTTGTTGTCAGCAAGAGCTTCTGCACTGCTATGCCCACAACACCAGTGCCCAGCCCACGGTAGGCACTCAGTAAATCAATGAATGACTCTCCCCTTGTCACAGTGCGGCCCATCATTTGAAGTTCAGCTCACGTCGTTCCATATCACTTCCTTTGTGAAACTTCCCCTAAAGTGGAGCCACTTCTCTCCACCTTGGTAATTACCACCCTAGTTCGAAACAACCGCCTCTGACTGGACTATACTAGATTATAAGCTGTCATCTCTAGGTTAGACTAATTAAGTCCATTTCTCTTTGGTCCTCTCTAGCCTAGGCAATTCATATATGCCTAATCTCTGTCCTACCTTTCTTACCACTCTACAATTAAATTTACACACAGCATCAAGAACAACCCTTCTAAAATGTATATCATATCATGCCCACATGCCATGACCCGCTTAAAATCTCCAATGACCAGCCCTGGCTGGTGTGGTTCAGTTGGTTGAGCGTCGTCCCATGCACCAAGAGATCGCTGGTTGGATTCACAGTCAAGGTACATGCCCAAGTTGCAGGCTTGATCCCCAGTGAGGAGGAAGCTAATCTATGTTTCAGTCTCTCATCAATGCTGCTCTCTTTCTCTCTCTCTCTCTCTCTCTCTCTCTCTCTCTCTCTCTCCATCTCCTTTCCTCTCTCTAAAATCAATAAAAACATATTTTTTTAAAAAAAATCTCCAATGGCCTACAAAAGTCAATAGAATCTGGTCCCTTCTCACATCTATGGCCTCAACCTTCACTCTCCCCTTCTCCTGTACTCTCATCATGATTTATTTTTGTTCAAAAACTTGCCAAGCTCATTTTTGCCTCAAGGTCTTTCCATATTGGATGCTGCCTGGAAAGACTTTTCTTCAGATCTTTATTCACTTGCTTCCATACATAATCAAATCTCTACTCAGCTGTCACCTCCTCTCAGAAGCTTTTATGATCTCTCAGTCACACTCCTTGTTCATTTGCACTGCTCTTTGTATTGTCCTACTTTAGTTTTTCCTTCATAGTATTTATGGCTACCCCAAGTTATATTATTAGTTCATTTTTCTTTCTTATTTTCCACTTCTCCCTGAGGATTCAGGTTCCCAAAATCAGGGACCATGACTATCTTATTCCTTTCTGTGTACGCATTCTCTAGAACAGTGCCTGGCACATAGTGGGTGGCCAAAATATTTGTGGAATGAAGGAATATATTGCTTTCTTTTTCCTCTGAGATTTGATAGTTCTATGCTTGTTCTTTCTGAAGGTACTGATAATATTATTACAAACATCCTTAGGCCAGAAACAATGTCCATCCTTGAATTTTCCACTGTGCTTACACATTAAAATAATAAAAGAATAGCCAGCTGGTGTGGATCAGTCATCATATGAACCAGGAGGTCACAGTTCAATTCCTGGTCAGGGCACATGCTGGTATTGTGGTCTTGATCCCCAGTAGGGGACATGCAGGAGGCAGCCCATCAGTGATTCTCTCATCATTGATGTTTCTATCTCTCTTCCTCTCTGAAATCAATAAAAAAAATTTTTAAAGAATGGAAGAATGAATGATTGAATGAATGAATATTTTCCTCACATGTTATTCAAATATAATTTTTTTAAATCAAAGAGTACCTCGGTTTTAAAATATATCTTTAAGCTTATCTGTGCCATTTAATAATGAGAAACAAAATCACTTGAACTCAGAATTATTTGGAGAATAAATGAAGTGTTTACTTTTAATACAGAATATCATTCCCATTAGACAAAAACAATATCGTAGAAACAATACAAAATCAAACTTCTATCAAGAGGCTGATGCAAAGTGCTTACTGTGCACTGAAATGAACAGAGAATATACAAAAACATCCAAACGTGTTCAGCAGCACACACAGAATGTTAGAATGCTACAAATTGATGCTTTGCTTTCTTCGGTAATGATGGTTACCAGTGTAATTTCACTGCAGCACATTCATTTGCATTCACTCTCACTTTGCACTGCCAGAACACGGACAACATGTCTCTGCGTTGTAGTTATGCAGTTGGGTCTTCAGAATATTTGTGTTCTTCATCTGTCAGGAAACATATTCTGTGACTGCTACCTGAGATCCTTTAATTACCAAGTGAGGTTGTTCCTAAACAGAGAAAAGATGGTTTTCTAAGTGCGATCTTGACCTGTTAGCATACTTCAAGCCATGTTCGTCGTGCTTTATTCGTGTTTGATGTTTCAAGTTTCAAAGACAAAAGCTTATTCCCTTGGTAAGAATGGTTTTTCTGGAATATGCCCTCTTTGTATTGAAATGTTCACCACCACGTGTTCTTCAAGTACACTTGATACGTTGAGCACAGAGAATACATTGGGTAGATTCTAAGCACAGACATCTTTAGAACAGCAATCACATTAATTCCCCTCCACCCATTCTTTCCCTCTGTCTTTTGCAATGCTTAACCTTCCCTAGCAAGTCTTAATACCAGTGTTCACCCAGCATCCACTTCCTTCATCACCACAACTCAGTCTTTAGGTCTATACGTTTCCCTAGACTTCGGAAGAAATTTCATCCTTCTCACTTTTAAGAAAGGAAACATACCAAAAGTTCTATGAGAAGATGACCTATTGGTTGCTCTCTTAGAAACTGTAAGCATAATGGGCTTTTTCTGTCCCTTTGACACAGAGAAATTATCTGCTTACTTATTTGGAATATATAATTTGTCTTTTACCAGATAAGATTTCTCTGTGGCCAGGTCTTTGGATAATCCTCTGAAATCCTTTTAAAAGGCCATAATCTCTTTTGTCCTTTGACAATATGACAACTGGAAGTCAGGAATTCAAAGGATATTTATTTTAAAGGTTTGTAGGATTTCATGTCAAGGCCCATATGTATTTGTTCTCTTAAGATTTCTCATCCTGAATTGAGAATGTATTGCAGCATACTAGCAACTTTGAGATCACATGCTCACTTCACTTTTCACTATTTCCTTTTCTAATATTCTCCTGTTTCATAATATCTTTTGGAATTATTTAGTGGTTATCTGAATACTTGTTAGCAAATAGTTGTCTCTTGTTATCCCCCTTTCCGTTATTTCCACTCATCTTTCCATCTACTTAGGTCTACTAGTTCCTTTTCTGCCACAGCACACTATCAGCACTAAGGTCACCAGTGACCAGCAGAACAGACATTCCTAAGCCCCTTTTCACCTTCACCTAACTCTGGCTTTGGTAGATTCTAATACTCTTAATTGTCTTCTTTTGACTTCCCAGATACCTGATTATCTTCCTGCTTCTCTGATGTCCTCTCTCCTTGCCTTCACTCTCCTCAGTGAAATGTTGCTCAAACTCAGAAATACCTGGTGGTTACTGAATGTTGTTATCATGGAATTCTTGATCATTGTACAGTTTCTGGTATTCATTGTTTTGTTCACTGCTACTTTACTTCTACTTTATTGCATAATGAACATCTGCATTTTAGCTGCCTTTATTTCTAAGTTCAGTTCAATTTAACCAACTTATGTTGGGCTACGTAGTTCTTTCTTCTTTAATATATTTGTATTGAAAAAGGGAGAAGATAGAAACATCAATGATTAGAGAGAATCATTGATCAGCTGCCTCCTGCGCAGCCCACACTAGCAAACAAGCCCACAACCTGGGCATGTGCCCTGACTGGAAATCGAACCATGACCTCCTGGTTCATAGGTCAATCAACCACTGAGCCATGCTGGTCAGGCTGGGCTACATTATTCTAATTTTTTTTGTCACTGAATGGTACTGAATATCTCTGATTGTATTAGGTTATCCCCATTCCCATCCTCAGTTTGAGATTGGTCAAAAAAATAATAAAGAAATTATCAGTTATTCAAATAGAAAAACAAAATTCTGTGTTAGTTGGATAAAGCTATGTAACAAATTACCCCCAAATCCTTTTTTACCCCATGTTGCAGTGAGAATAACATTTATTGAGAATGGTTCATTACAGATAAACTATATTTACATATAAAATCTCCGCCATGTAAAAGATCCCTTTTGTCTCCATGTGGCTCAAGTGGATGAAGCCAACTGCCCACATGGCTCTGGGGGCTCTGCTGGACCCCAGATAGTGGACAGGGGGTTGGTCTGTCAGCAGACGGACATTTTCTCAGCCCCATCTTCATGATTTCTCATTGCACAACAGCGAGTGGTTCACATCCTCCCCACTAACCCTCCCAGGAAGACAGCGCCTCAGGGGCAGACAGTCTCATTACAGTTTCCCAGATAGGTGACCCCTACCTTGTGGAACTCAGGGACAGAGCGCTTTTAAATGTCACACGATAGATGGAGGTGCTGTGCCCTCTCTCCTGGAGGTTGCACTCCACACCGGCCCCACCAGCACGCT
Organism: Murina feae; assembly: GCA_004026665.1. Lineage (NCBI taxonomy): Eukaryota > Metazoa > Chordata > Mammalia > Chiroptera > Vespertilionidae > Murina > Murina feae. The sequence continues at coordinate 13,939 of PVJC01026753.1, forward strand.
TACTAGCCTCCCTCTCTCAGCCACCCTGAAAGCTGCACTTCCTGTTTTCCATGATGCATCTGTCCTCACCAGTTTACCCAGACCCTTCTGAGGGTGCCTTCCCCACACTGTCACATGTGGTGCTCCTGAGTGTGGAGCCAGGCTCCCTGGGATCCCGGACCACACAGCATTAAGGCAACAGAGATGAGACCAGTCTGAAAAACACACTAGCCATACCCCAGGGTGGGACCTCCCTCTTGGCCAAGACCACAGCTGCTGCTAAGCAACACAGCTGGGTGAGGTCTGCCAGCCCTTATAGCAGAGCCCACCCAGCCCCTCAGAACAGCCAGTGGGGAGGGGACAGCTGGCAGGTGAGGGCAGATGCTGAGCGTGATTTGCCGTCTAGGAAAGGGGAGCAGCTTTGGTTATGGGAAGACCAAGGCCCAGGGATGCGTAGTGGACCTGTAGGCACCCCTTCCCCTTTACCAGAGGCAGCCCCTGAGGGATGGATGTATCCCCAGCCCCTGTGGGAAGGATCCACCGCCCTTATTCCTTAGGTGCAGACCTGGGTTCAAGATCCAGCTCACCTGTCAATGTCCTGGGCAAACTCTCCCCAGACCAAGCCAGGTTCTGTCTGCAAGTGGCCCTGGCATCAACCCTCAGGGAGGGGGCCTCTTCTTTGAGAGAGAGGGAACCTGAACTGGTTTGTCTGCCCATGAAGAGGTGTTCGTGGTTCCAAAGCACCCCCAAATCTTAGTGGTATGTAACAATTACATTTGTTATCTCAGAGTGTCTGTGAGTCAAGCCTCTGGTGCAACTAAACTGGATTCTCAAACTCTGGGTCTCTAGCAGAGTTACAATCATCTCAAGACTCAACTGGGAAGGAACCACTTACTAGGTCGCATGTGGATGTAGGCAGGATTCTGTTCCTTGGGCATCTTTAGACTCAGGCCTCAGTATTTCAGAAGCTGTTAGCTGAAGGCCTCCCTTAGTTCATTGTCACATGGGCCCTCATAAAGCATCTCACAGCAGGCATCTGGCTTCCATAGCAGGAGCATGTGAGAGGACAAGAAAGTGCCAGCAAGATGGAAGTCCAGTCTTTCACAATACCCCATCCTTTCTTTTATTATTTTTTCCAGTTTTATTGAAAAACTAGGGGCCCGGTGCACAAAAATTTGTGCACTCGGGGAGGAGGGCGTCACTCAGCCCGGCCTGTGCCCTCTCGCATTTGAGGACCCCTCGGGGGTTGTCCACATGCTGGCATGCCTGGCCATCCTGGGTGAGGGGCTGATGGCTGTTTTCAGGCTGCCCACAACCCCTTCAGGGTTTGGGTCCCTAATGGGGTGCCTGGCCAGCCTGGGTGAGGGGCTGAGGGCTATTTGCAGGCTGACCACAGCTCCCATTGACCCAAGGTCCCAGCGAGGTTGGCTGGAAGCAGGTTTCTGGGGTTTATTTATCTTCTATAATTGAAACTTTGTTGCCTTGAGCAGAGGCCATAGCTGGCCTAGGCAGGCAGTTTCCTCCATCACTGGCCTCCTGTTTGCTCTAGCTCTGTGGCTGCCAGCTGCCATCTTTGCTGGGTTAATTTGCATATCGTCATTCTGATTGTCTGGTAGGCATGGCGTGGTTGGTGGGCATGGCTTAGGTGTAACGGAATGGGGGTTAATTTGCATATTACTCTTTTATTAGATTAGATAATGTATATATATCACTGTATAAGTTTAAGGTGTATAGCATGATGGTCTCATTTATATATGTTGCGAAATGATTACCACAGTAGGTTCAGCTAACATCCATCTTTTCATGTAGATACAATTAAAAAGAAGAAAGAAGAAAGGAAGACCATTTTCTCCCTGTGATGGGAAAATCCCATCCTTTGTCATATTCTGTTTATTAGAATCAAGTCACTAGACCCAGGCCCTACCCAACCCGAGGTATTTGCACAGGGATGTGAATCCCAGGGTTTAGGGTCATTGGGGGCAACTCAGAGGCTCACCACTGTGCAATCTACTTCTCATGTCAACATTTGTGGTTAAAATGGAATAGCCCATTAGCAGCAGCAACAGCAAAAGCATCTTTCCTTTCCATGGGTCATCTTCATGGGACTATGGTATTCACATTTAGATCATTTGTAAGCCATGTTTTACATCACTCAGAAAAAAGGCACATGCATCTGATCTGTGGAGTGATATGCAGGGTGTCCCAGTAAGAAGTATACACACTTTGGATAATTATTCATTCCAATGGGTTAAATCTGAAAAGAAAGAAACATCAATTGGGCACTCAGCTTCAAAGTGTACATACATGTTTTGGGATATCCTATATAATGTAGCTTGATATATTAAATCATACAGAAATTATTAGAAATTTTTCAATGCACAAAAAGTCTTCATGCTCTGAACACCACTCGTCTAAGTAATTCACACAAATAAGTAATCCCATACAACACTACAAATTTTAAAGGCATGTTTATTCTTTGTTGGTGACTCATTGCTAAAAATAGAGTATTTACATCTATATTAGGGAAGTAAATTAGTAAAGTATATTGGATAAGGCTTTAAGGATATTAGCAAAGAAAACACATTTTAAAAAGCTAATAAAGTGAGACAGTAAAAAGGACTATTTAACTTTAGGTCTGATCAAAGCAAATAGATAAAGACAACAGTTGACAAAAAAAAAAAGTTTGTGAGCAAGGTTATAGACATGCATTGGCAGGGATTGAAAACTCGAACATTAATAAAGGCATGACAACATGGAGTGGTGGGAACTGGTGAGCTGGAGAACACAAACCCCGCCCTCAAATAAATATCAGCTTTATTTCCAAACACTTTATTAGTAAAGCAAAGTATTGGGGACCAGATTTGGCAATAGCTGTGTCACAGGGCAAGATAATATCTCCAGAAATGAAAGTCTTAATATAATGGGATCACAAATTATTTCAGCATATAAAAGGAGTATTATGAAAGTGACATCATCTCAATCTGCTTCCTGTTCAGGACTATATTCTTAAAGATTCTAGTTCTTCCAAGGTTCTTAAAATTCAGATGTTAATTCTAGTCTTGATGGTTGGTGAAGAAGTGCAAACTTTAGGGGATAGGAGTACAACCAGCGTAATTTCTTTAAGAGTCTAGAAAGGAATGTTCGGTTTTATCTCCCTGTCACTTAGAAAAATGATAGAAACTTATTCCTATTTCTCATGCTATTTCTCAAAAGGGCAATGACAAAATGTTGGCTACAGGCACAGGTTCTCTCAGGGTAGTTTCTGACAGGGTAACTTTGCATTCTCCCATGCCATCACTCACTCTCCATCTACCCTCATTGCTTCTGCTTGCATTTCTTTTTTTTCAACACCTGGTACCTTCAACTCCGTGCCACCCAATATAGACCTACTACCCTGTGGACATCTAGTTAAAAATATACTCACAAACAAAAATCTCACACACATGTGTGCACCATTAGCATAGGGAATCTAACCTAAAGTTCATATGTGATTGGACCTACAGTCTAACTGAAAGCATAGGATGTTCTACTTCCTTTAGGTCTACTAGCAGTTTTTGGTGAGAGAGGCTGCAGTGTTCCTAGAGTCCTTTCAAGCTCCATTCTGTTCTATAAAAGACTCATGGTTCTGGGACAAGTAGATATCCTCACTTAGATCATTGTAAAAGATGACTTTTTTATTTTTCAGAAGAAACGTTGGTGCCATTAGAATAGGGAAGGGCAAAAGAATAATTGACCTTAAGGTGAAAAAATTAAGTAATTTGGAGTATATAAATCCTGAAGTGACAACAAGTTATTCAGATCTTTCTTATCATTCCTCTTTAGCCTGGCACATCAGGTAATGAACTCTAGATGCTATAACAAACAACTACAAAATTTCAGTGTCTTAACACTATTAAATTTTGTTCTCACTCACATTAAGTCCATTGGGGTCAGAAAGCTCTTCTCCAACCAGTGACTCAGGGATCCAGGCTTCTTCATTAATGTGGCTCTCCCATCTCAGAGTTCTCTGAGGACTGCCATGAGGATGAGAACACAGGATGTTGTATTGCCATGTTTGGAAGTGCATCACTTACTTTAGACTACTTTTGATTCATGAGGACTCAGTTCTATGATCCTCACTAAACTGCAAAGTAAGCCAAGACATATAGTCTCCCTTCCCAGGAAGAGGTAACAGAATTCCTGAGAAACACTTTCTCCTTTCTGTGCCTCAACTGCTGTCTTTCTTCAGATTGGTAACTCCAAAGAACTGCTAGGTGTAAGATGATACAGCCCCTTGTACTTACCAATGCTCTGGTCCAAGGTTTTATGCAGTTTCTGAAAGCAAGATGACTGCTGCTTTCTTCCTAAATGAAAGAGGGATGATTTTTCGTGTTTTACTTTAAATAAATTTATTTTGTATTATTATTATTAGTTTATTATGAAGACAAAGAGCTGAAATACTAGATTTACTCATTACCTCCCCTGAATATTTACAGGGAAGTCAGGGAGAAATCCTGCCAGTAACTAGGTTCTGACCTATTGCCAACCCCAACAGCTATCATCCTTCAACTTGGAGAAGCTCATTTGGTAAAGAACAGTGGCTCCTTTGGAGTGACACTGTGATCAGTAGGAATAGTAAAGAAATCTAGAAATCTGAGCACTTTCTCTTCTTTATGTAGTTTAAGAACATCACAATTTAGAGCTGGAAAGGATCTTGAAATACCTGCTCAGCCTCTTACCTGAATCTTTCACAGGTGAGGAAACTAAGTCCTGATCAGATTGCATGACTTGCCCCCAGGCAGATTGTTCCTTAGTGACAGAGCTGAGACTAAATCCCAAGTGTCTGTGCTCATGACAGTTGCCTCCTGGGTAGATACTGTGCGATATCGGAGATGCAAAGCTCTGAGGATGCTTGTGCTTTTGTGATGAAAACTGTACATGGGCAGAAAAGGACCAAATGACTAAATGAAAAAAGGGAATTGCTTATAAAGTTGGATTTCCTTTTAAGTTTTAGGCTTTAAGGCAGCTTTTGCAACCTCCATAGACCACTAAACTCCCTTCTCAAGGCTGGAAGGGAAGGACTGTACAGGGATCCCAAAGGAGATAAACATGAGAAAGAATAAAGGTAGACATAGACCATGTCTATTATCCAGTGACCAGTAGGGATAAAACCATTTGTTTATCCTTGAAGGTGTCCTGAAAAAAACTTCACTAACAATAACCATTGCTGTTCCAAAGAAGGAACGGCATAATGGAATGAAATAAAACAACTTTCTTTTCTTTTTAAATCCTCACCAAAGGATATGTTTTCATTGATTTTAGAGAGAGGAGACAGTAGAGGGAGAGAGAGAGAAAGATCAATGTGAGAGAAACATCAATCAGTTGCCTCCCATATGCTCCCTGTTGGGGAATCAAACCCACAACCTGGGTATGTGCCCTGACCAGGAATCAAACCTGTGACTTTTTGGTGTATGGCACAACACTCCAACTAACTGAGCCAAGATTTATTTTCTTATTTATTCTGGGTAGAGAGAAAGGAAAAATGGGGAAGATGGAAGGGCATTCTATAGGAGAGAATGAAGACACATCTTTTAAGAATTCAACTCCATGGAGATGACATTTTTTATGGAATTTAGCCAGGAAGCAGCATGGTATAATGGTTGGGAACATGACCAGACTCCTTAATATTGATTTTACCTACCCCATAGGTTGTTGTAAGAGTGAAAAAGTAGATATAAAGGACTTAAAACAGAGCTCAGCACATTATATGTGCCTTAAGTAAAAATTTTACAAAGACTTAAGGTGAACCAAGAAAAAAAGTGAAGTTCCTTCAGTTTATTAAATATATCTAAAAATTATTACTTTGGCCCTAGCTGGTTTGATATATAGATATAGATATAGATATAGATATAGATATAGATATAGATATAGATATAGATATAGATATAGATATAGATGTATGAAAATTACTACTTCAGGCATAAACAATAAACAAAATGCATCTTCTTTTATTCACTCACTCAATAGATATTTTATGAAATACCTACTGCATGACAGGCACTGTTCTAGAGGCTGAAGATTCATTGTTAAAAAACAAGATATGCACAGTCACTTTCCTTAGGCAACAGATTCCTGTGGGGGGTGCAGACAAAAAGAAGTAAAAATATGTAATGTCAGGTAATGACAAGTGCTATGGAGAAATAGGAAGCAAGGAAATAGACAAAGTATTGAGGATGGATAAATGCTGTTGTAGATGAAGATACTAGCATTCACACCCAGGGAGGTTAACTGAGATTCTCAGCCACCTCTCTGTGTGTCTAAACACTATACTTGAAAACCTGAGAAGAATAATAAGGAGATCTTGAGATGCGTGAGCTGAATAATCCACTTCAGGCACCTTCAAGGAATTTGCAGGGGCTCAAAAAATGAATTCTTATGAGCTTTTAGTCTAATTTAATTAATCTTAGGTTAGCCAGCTACTACCTCTGTTACTGTGGACAAGTCACTGGAATTCTCTAATTCTTTTTCCTCAAATGTAAAATGAAAATAATAGTGGAATTTACCACATTAGATTATTGTAAACTATAAATTTATAATGCATATGAAGTGCCTGGCACTTAGGACTAAATTAATATTAGTTATAACCATTTGCTTTTGTTCAATAAATGCTCACTAAATTAACAAAGTTCAATGAATTTTTTAAATATATTTTTATTGATTTCAGAGAGGAAGGGAGAGGGAAAGAGATAGAAACATCAATGATGAGAAAGAATTATTTATTGAATGACTCCTGCATGCCCCACACTGGGTATTGAGCCTGCAACCTGGGCATGTGCTCTGACTGGGAATCGAACTATGACTTCCTGGTTCATAGGTCCATGCTAAACCACTGAGCAACACTGGCCAGGTAGCTCAATGATTTTTTAAGATATATTTTATTCATTTTTTACAGAGAGGAAGGGAGAGGAATAGGGAGTTAGAAACATCGATGCGAGAGAAACACCGATCAGCTGCCTCCTGCACACTCCCCACCGGGGATGTGCCGCAACCAAGGTGCATGCACTTGATCAGAACTGAACCTGAGACCCTTGAGTCCACAGGCCGATGCTGTACCCACTGAGCCAAACCGGATAGGGCCTCAATGAATTTTTGACATTTCTCTTGCCCGGGCCAAAAAATAACAAAAAGAGCCTCGGTGACTGATATAAAAGCCTGTGATTAAAAGTACAGGTGACCACATTGCTCATTGAGTTTTCCATTCTCTATGAGTGGATTACTCACAGAGTATTCCTTTTCCAGATTAAAAAAGGGGCAAAATTTTAAAATCTGATCATCAGCCACTGAATTATTTTTAAAATATTTGGGCTTATAGTTATCCCACCAGACATTAGAAGAGAAGTTGTATGAACTCATAACCAGGGTCTTCTTATGTAAGAGATTAAATGGATAAGCATAATGCTGAGAGGGCTTCCTGTCTGTATCTCTTAGAGGAAACCTGATTAATTCCCAACCCAAAGTGGAAAGTGGGAGAAGAGTGGAAATGAAGAGAGTACTTAAAGCACAAGGGCTCAATAAATGTATGTGGGAGAGAATGCAATGGAAGTGAACTGAGAAGCTGAGGGGTCAGATCTTGACCGTGCAGTTCCATTAAATTCCTAAAGGCATTGTGTTTCCATAGAAAAGCAGAATATGTACACTTACACAAGAGAGCTAAAAAATCTCCACCATTTTGAATGAGCCTTTGCAATACAGTTGAATTAGGTTCTAATTTAATAGTTGAATATAATTTGGCTATATTTCTTATTTTCTATAGAAAGCATTCAGTGAGAAGCCTCTGTTCACTTTGTTTACAAATGCATTGAGCATCTACTTATGTCTCAGACATAGTGAAAGGAGAAAAAGGGTGAAAGTAAACAGTATCTGCCTTCAAAGAGATTACAGTCTAGCAAAGAAAGTTGGACCAGTATTCCAGTGATTTTAATACAAAGCAAAGCATAACAGAGCTACAATAGAGGTAAAAATATAAGCTTTGCAAGTTAAATGGAAAGAAAGGTCGCTTTTGTTCAGAGAAGAGTTTCTGGAGGAGGAGGCAGGTAAATCAAAAGCCATGCTTATGCACCTTCAAAACTCCTTTGTTTGGGGGAGTTTTAAGGAAGCACATGACACTCTAAGCAAAAAATGACCCAGAGCATTTGCTTAGCTTATTCAAGCAGATGGACATGCTACTTTTTTCTCCTTTGTAATACCCATCCTCTGAAATGCAGCTACAGATTTCAGCCATCAATTCAGCTATGAATTTCATCCATCACTTTGCCCTTCAAGCTATAATGAGTCAAATTCTTCAAGTCCAAGCAGATACCTGTAGTCAGCTTCAGTGAGACAGGTTAAATAAGGAGCTGAGTTAATGAATTCATGACAGTATAAGTCCTAACTAGATATACTTTAAATGATTTTAGGTTATGATTTATGAATCATAGAATCCCAACTGGTTAAAGCTTTTTCTTCAATGCATCATTTAGTTTTGACCCTCAACTCCGTCTCTACTTAGTATATACTGCTTGATAGTAAAGGGTTGTACTTACAATTTCCTAATACTAAGAAGTATAGATGTTTTCAAATGTGAAATTTTGTACGAGGGATTGTACAAATCTACAACATACAAGAAATTATTACTGTAAGAGTAGAGAAGATTGATTTCCCTGCCTCTCACCTCTGGAACTCAATTACATCCTCCTGTATTAGTATTTCTGGTGTTCGCCTTCAACAGAACACTTTTCTAAGTGCTACTGATGTAGACATAGAATAACATCTGACCTTACATCCCGAGACCTTAGCACCCCTGGTAGGGTTGGAGCCAAGAGAAAGAGAGCTAGCGCTCCAGACTCGTAATGTCTGCAACACCCATGTGCCAGATGTCACCGGTGAATCTCTGCTTCATTCATCCATTCAGTCAGTCCATTCCCTTTAACCCTCTGCTAGGTTCAGAGATGGGGATGCAAAAATGGGTAATACTTAGTTCCCGAATCAAGGAGTTCTACCTACATCTTAGACAGAGACAGACAATGTTAAAAACTAAACTACTGTGAAAATAAAGCTACGAAAGGAGGAAAAGCATGGGAATCAGGGAAGGTTTTCTAAATAGGTAGATGATACTGCAACTGAATCTCAAAGAATTAATACATATATTTAGCCAAACAGGGCAGGTAGGAAGTCACTTCAGACAAAAGGTACTGCCCACATTCCTACAGATCTAGAGATAGTAAGAAGTGTTTGCTTATTCATTCTTTCTCTCCCCACCCCTCTCATGCATGCTCCCTTTCACATACAAACAACACCAACACTGCAGGCAATCACTTACTTACCAATATATTAACCACAAGAGAAACTGTAAAAGAAACTTTTCTCAAATTTCTCCAGCCCACTCAGTTTCTTTTCTTTTGTAGGACTTATAAAAACATTGGCACTTAATAACTTTCTTATATGTGTATGTATTTCAAATGTATACTCAAGGAAATTACATATTTCTGAAAGGAAGGAACCTTAGACCCTTTTACATTTTTACAATACAAGAGGATGGTGTTGCATATATCATTTATGCTTAAAAATACTTGTTGAATTAAATTAGTAATAACTACCAAAAGGATTGTTAGATCTGACTCTCTACTGGGGATTCACATAAGTAGAGATAAAAATGCTTAGTCATTTTGCCCTAGCTTGTTTGTCTCAGTAATAGGAGCGTCAGCCTGCAGACTGAAAGGTCTTTGGTTCAATTCTGGTCAACGGCATATACCTCAGTACATGCAGGCTTGATCCCAAGCCCTGGTCAGGGCACATGCAGGAAGGTAACCAGTTGATGTGTCTCTTTCACATCAATGTTTCTCTCTCTCTCTGTCTCTTCCCTTCCCTTCCATTCTCTCTCTCTAAAAAAAAAAAAAAGCAATGCAAAAAATTTCCTCAAGTGAGGATTAAATAAATTTAAA
>PVJC01026754.1:0-23768 GCA_004026665.1 Murina feae
CTGCAAAAGCTTTCTTTATTCAGCAATCTACAAAATAATGGGCTGAGGATTTTTTAAATAAAAGAATAACTTTAAATAATTTAAAACACTTAATATACTTTACATAACCATTTCACACATATAGGGACTTGGATTTGCTAGGAAACATCAAGATTATTTAGTAGTACAATCTTACCAGATGAATGAGTACTCTCTAACATTCATAATAAGATTTCATTTTATAGTTCTAGTGATGAGAAATGTACCCTCTCCCTTGAAAGCCTGACATATTTTCAGGCAAAATAAGTTTTAGAAGTTTTCCTTTACAAGGAATTACTAATACTATCTTTTGTAATTTTTAACTGTTTGGTTTTCATTCTGCCCTCCAAGAGTCTCAATAAATAAACCTAATGTCTGTTACACCTGATGATGCTTCAGATGTTTGGAAATGGCTCTTACATTTCCATTATTTCCCATCTCCTATTACACATCCTAAAATTTTTCAACTGTTACTCAAAATTTTGTTCGCCAAAGACCTGTTGAATCCAGACACACAGACCTGACACAATTATCCCTGGGTAGGGGAACCAGAACAGTGTAGTCATCACCTTCTTTGCTCTTGAAATAACAACAAAACAAACAAACCACAAAAAATGTTTTTGTCATCTTTTCTAATTTGCAGAAAAGTTATCTGTTAAATTGAAGTGTCCTTACACTTGTTTCTTATTTAAGTTTTGACTTCTTTTAAAAAGATTTGCATTTTAAAAAGTACACAAAAAACGGGCAACAAACCTAAACAGTTACTTTTTGAAAGAAGACAGAAGGAAGGCCAGGAGACATGAAAACATGCTCAAAGTCACTAATCATCCGAGAGATCCAAATCAAAATGACAACGAGGTACCATCTCACACCTGTCAGAATGGCTATCATCAACAAATCAACAAAGGACAAGTGCTGGGGAGGATGCGGAGAAAAAGGAACCCTCGTGCACTGCTGGTGGGAATGCAGACTGGTGCAGCCACTATGGAGTACAGTATGGAGTTTCCTCAAAAAAACTAAAAATGGAACTTCCATTTGACCCAGTGATCCCACTTCTAGGATTATATCCCAAGAAACTAGAAACACCAATTAGAAAGGATATATGCATCCCTATATTCATAGCAGCACAGTTTAAACTAGTTAAGATTTGGTAACAGCCTAAGTGCCCATCAGCAGATGAGTGGATTAGAAAACTGTGGTACACCTACACAATGCTGCTGTAAAAAAGGAGTTCTTACCATTTGCAACAGCATGGATGGAAGTGGAGAGCATTATGCTAAGTGAAATAAACCAGTTAAAGAAAGATAAATATCACATGACCTCACTCATTTATGGAATATAATAAACATAAACTGATGAGCAAAAACAGATCTAGAGACAGAGAAACGTTGATCAGACCATCAAACCTTAGAGGGAAGGTGGGGTGGGAGAGGATCAAGGGGAGAGATCAACCAAAGGAGTTATATACATGCATATAAGCCTAACCAATGGACACAGACAACAGGGGGGTGAGGGCATGAGTGAGGGGGATGGAGGGGTAATGTTGAGATAAGGTCACATATATAATACCTTAATCAATAAAGAAATTTTAAAAAAAGTTTATGATAAGAAACCAGCCTAGTCAGCTTGGCTCAGTGATTGAGTATTGCCCCATGAATCAAGAGGTCTTAGTTCAATTCCTGATCAGGGCATATACTAGGGTTGTGGGTTCAATCCCCAGTAGGGGGTGTGCAGGAAGCAGCCAAGAGATGATTCACTGTCATCATTAATGTTTCTATATCATCTCCCTCTTCTCTCTTCCTCTCTCTGAAATCAATAAAAACATATTAAAAAAATAGAAAAAGGGAATCAGATTATATTAGGTTTTCATACAAATCATTGCTCAGATTAAAGAGCTTGTTATAGGATTCTGTTCTTTTAGGTTATTAAATTGAAAATAGACACATGTAAAATGTACTTTTAAACATAATAATTTTATAATATAATTTTCTACATTTTTGCTATTTTACCTCTGAATATTTTTAAGTATTATTTTAATTTATAAGGGAGCCAGTAATTTCTTTTATTTTCTCTATTTTTCCCAACCACAATTGAATTCATTCCTAAAGTCAGTGTATATTTTTAAAACTCTGAGTTGTATTATTTTTAATCCAGCAATCTTGCCTTACTAACTTTAAATGCAATCAATCACAGGTCTGCTTGCTGCACTTAAACTCACACCTGAATATTATTTATTCAATTGTGCTTTTCATTTCTTTCTTTATTCTCTTCCCCAACATTCGTTCACTTTCAGGATTTATGAACCTGTTGCTTCGTTGTTTCAACTTACATTCTAGTAGTTGTAGCACAAATCTAATTTAATGGAACAAGAATATTCTCCATCTTACCTGACAATCAGGGAATATAGTATCCTGCTCTTCTGGTTTATAACTACTTTCTACATGGGAGAAAGAAGTGAAGAGGTCTTAAATGAGGAAGGGAAACTATTATAGGTAGATCTTTTAATGATAGAAAAATAAATATCCAGAGAATGTTGGCATATACTGAATAAATTGGTAAGAAAATTGGTTTATTATATTGTATAGTCTTACAAATTTTAGGTGACTTATATACAGGGTGTAGGAAAATAAATATACACATACATGCACTAATTAAAGAAAAATAGATTTTTTTGACATTTCTGGATACACTTTCTAATTCATTCTATGAGAGCAGTATGATCCAATATCAAAAACAGAAAAATATAAGAAAACTTGCAAACCAATATCTATCATGAACATAGAAGCAAAACCTCAATAAAATATTAGCAAATAGAACAGTGTATAAAAGGAATTATATGCCTTGACTAAGTAAATTTATCTTAGGTATGCCCACTAGTTCAACATCTGATAATCAATGCAATTTATCATATCAACAAGTTGAAGAGAAAGATCATATGACCCTATTAATTGACAAAATCCAATATCCATTCATAACAACAACAACAAAACTCTCAGCAAACTAGGAATAGCTAGATCTTCAACTTGGTAAGTAATGGTTATAAAAAAAACCTACAGCTAACATCAAACTTAATGGTGAGAAACTAGAAGCTTTCCAGCTAAGATCAGAAGCAAGGCACATACAAACATATGTCTCCTCTATAGGGCCTTGACCTGAAGTGTTGAGAGGGCAGTTCAATTGACTGGTGCAGTCCAAACCCTTGTTTGTTCAAGGGTTGGGAATCTATGTCAAGGGCTGACTTAAGTTAGACATAGAGTTTCTAACATGCAGGCAGATTGTACCCCTGTTGTTCCAGGGTCAACTGTGTATGGAAAGCCAAGAAAGAGACTAGCCAACACAATATTGAAGGAGATAAATAAAATTGAAAAATGGACACTACTCAACTTCAATACTTACTATAAAGCTACAGTGATTAAAACAGTGTGGCATTGATCAAAGAATAGTCAAATAGATCAATGGAATGAAATACTGAGCCCTGACATAGACCCACATAAATATATCCAAATGATCTTTACAAAGGAGCAATGGCAGTAAAATGAATAAAAGTTAGCCTTTTTAAACAAATGGTAAAGGAACAACAGTACATCCATGTGCAAAAATATACATTTAGATACAGACCGTATATTCTTTCCAAAATTTAGCCCAAAATGGATCATAGATTTAAATATAAAATCCAAAGTTATATAAATCCAAGAAGATAACATATGAGAAAAATCTAAATTACCTTGGACATGTTTCTGACTTTTTAGATACAACACTAAGAGTACTAATAAAAGAAACAATTGATAAGCTGGGCCTCATTAAAATTTTTAATTTCTGTTCTGTGAAACACATTGTCAACAGACTTGGAAAAATATGTGCAAAAGGCATATCTAATAAGGAATTGTTATCTGAAATATTCAGAGAATTGTTAAAATTCTACAATAAGAAAACCAACAACCCAATTTAAAAATGAGCGAAAGACCTCAAAGACCTCATCAAAGAAGATATACAGATGACAAATAAGCATATGAAAAGCTGTGCAACAACACACATCATCAGGGGACTTCTAATTAAAACAACAATGAGATACCACTATACACATTAGAATGATCAGAATCCAGAACATTGGTTGACAACATCAAATGCTGGTGGGTATGTGGAGCAATAGGAACTCTCATTCATTGCTGGTGGGGATGCAAAATGTCAAAGCCAATTTTAAAGATGGTATGGCTGTTCCTTACAAAAACATATTCTTACCATACAACCTAGCAATTATGCTTCTTAGCATTTATTCAAATGAGTTGAAAACTTACGTACACACAAAAACCTATACACAGTTGTTTAGAGCAGTTTTATTCATAATTGTCAAACTCAGAAGCAACCAAGATGTCCTTTAGTAGGTGAATACATTTTTAAAATCTAGGACATGAAAAAATGTAATATTATTCAGCATTAAAATGAAATAAGGTAGCAAGCCTTGAAAAGATGAGTAGGAACTTTACGTGTTTACTACAAGGTGAAAGAAGCTACACAGTGTATGATTCCAACTCTAGGATATATTGGAAAAGGCAAAACGATGGAGATAGTAAAAAAGATCAGTGGTTGTCAGAGATTAAGTAGAGGGAAGGATGAATTGGCAAAGCACACAGGATTTTTAGGGCAGTACAAACTATTCTATATAATTCTAAAATGGTGGATACAGTTCATTATTCATTTGTCCAAATCCATAGGATGTACAAACACCAAACGTGAATCCTGATATCAACTTTGGACTTTAGGTAATAATGATGTCAACGTAGCTTCATTGATTGTAAGAAATGCATCACTTTGGTACTGACAGTGGGGAAAGTTTTGCATATGTGGGGAGCAGAGGATATACTTTCTGCTCAATATTACTCTAAAATTGCTCTAAAATAAATTATATTTATAAGAAAAAATAAAGAATTAGTAGTAACAATGACAGCTTTGGATGGCTCTCAAAGGCATTATGCTGAATGAAAGAGGTAATTATAACAGGTTATATAAATGCAGGCTCCCATTTATATAACACTAGAGGCATGATGCACAAAGATTTGTGCAAGAATGGACCTTCCTTCCCCTGGCTGCCAGCACTGCCTTTGCTCTGGCCAGAGCCGCCTTTCTGCTTTCCCATGCTGCCCAGAGACCCAGAGCGGCTAGGGCAGTGTGGAATGCCTAGTGTCTCACCCCCGGCTGCTCAGTGCCTGCATATGCAAATTAACCTGCCAGCTTTGTTGGGTGTATTTGCATACTCACTCCTAATTGGCTGGTGGGCATCGTGAAAGTACGGTCAATTTGCATCTTTCTCTTTCATTAGTGTAGAATATATAGTATTTTAAAAATGACAAAATTATGGAAATACAGATTAGTGGTTGTCAAGGTGTAGGGATATTGGGCTGTGGCACTGTATTACTATTAAGCTGCAGCATCTTTGTAGTAATAGAATAGTTCTGTCTATGGATTGCATGGTGGTTATAGGAATCTTCACATGTAATAGAATGACGAAGAACACACACATTGATGTTAGTTTCCTGGTTTGAATATGGCACTATGCTTATGTGAGTTGTTACTATTGGCAAAAACTGGGTAAGTGTATATGGGACCTCTTTATATTATTTTGCAACTTTGTTAAATCTATAATCAATTCAAAATCAAAAGTTAAAAAACAAAATAAAACAAAAGAGGATGCTTCAGGTCTTGGCTAGAGGTAACTTGAAAAGATTTGAGGGGCCTTCTGGGGCACTCAAGAGGGGTGTTTATAGAAGAATAAAATAACCAGCATCCTACTGTGTCCTGATGAGCAGAATATCAGGAAAGGAAGATGGCCATGGGCCTGAAGCCAATGTGTCTTTTCTATGGAATGTAGGTAAATAAAAGCTGTAACCAGTCCTCATATGCTCAAAATGCCCCTGCTGTTGGTAGTCTATTACCTGGAATGGTTACTGAGCATAATTCTTTGCCCCACATTTTCTATTAAAATCTGCTATCTTTGTGTCCAGTCATCCTCCTTCTCTTCTTCCTCCTTCCCCTCTTTTTTCTCTCATTTTCAGATTTAGTCAATTTAGAAGATTCATCTGATTGAACAACAGGATGGACTTTAGAAGATAAATTGCTTCCTGATCAGGATTCCCAAAATGGAACAAATTTTTATATTAAACCTTTGAAAAAGGAGAAAAAATTAAATCCCGGTATCCATTACCAGAAAGCAAGTGAAGGCACCTTAAAAATATAATTATCAATTAAATAAAGAAAGACCAGAGCAGTGCTCAAAGAATCCATGTTTGCAGGAGAGAATAATCCTATAATTGCCACTTGTCAGAAAAGGTCTCTGTATGTGTGGGAGAAAGCTATTATTTAAATTATGGAGCATTAAAGATCAAAGGCATTCTGTCAAGGAAGTTTAGTTGCTTTAAAACATATAAATATATAAAAAAACAAGGCTTGTGACCAAAATTTTAGTAGATACTGAAGAAAGCAAAGGAGAATTTCTCTCTTTGAAGAAAGAGAAACACACTTTCTTTGCTTTTCTAAGTCTTTTTCATCACATAAAGAACAGAGTCCTTTGTGATGATTCATGATGCAAAAGAAACATTTACTAGCAGGAGGTAATTGTATTGCATCTGTCTCTTCATCCTTTGCCTGTTTCTAATACAGGCTCCTTTATTTAGATTTGCCACATGGCTGTGAACATGTAGTACAGTGAAAATTCCATTATGCCATTTGTCTCTAAAATCCCACAAATATCTTCATGCATTATATTTTTAAATTTTAAAGCCTCTTAATTCTATCTAATGAAAGAGTAATATGCAAATTAGGCATCACTCCCTCACAAATATGGCCGCTCCCATAGCCACAAGATGGTGGCGCCCAGTGCAGCTCAGCCCTGCCACTGAGGTGGTCAGGCCTGTTAGCCAGGCAGGTGGTGGGGGAGTTGGGAGCCCAAGAGGCAGAACAGGTGATAAGTGGGGCTGAGGGTCCCCTCATCAGGCCAGAGGCCTTCACCAGAGGCCTCAGGCATGGGCAGGGGCAAGACTAGAGATCACAGGGGTCTGGGCTCTGCAGAGAAAGTGGTTGGAGGGGCAGGGGTGGAGCCTGTAATTGCTGGGGTCAGGGCACTGGTGGACCTGGCAAAGCAGGGATCTGGGGGTCCCCTGCCCAGGCCTACAGCCTTGGCCAGAGGCTGCAGTGGGTCAGGGGTGGAGCCAGTGATCTCAGGGCCTGGACAGAGGCAGAGTCTGTGATCACAGGGGGTCTGGGCACAGTCAGAGCTGGCAATTAAAGGGTATGGGGGTCCTCTGACCAGGCCTATAGCCTTGGCCAGAGGCTGCAGTGGGGCAGGGTTGGAACTGGTGATCTCAGGGGTCTGGGGGTCCCCTGCTCAGGCCTGCAGCCTTGGCCAGAGGTTGCCAGTGGGTCAAGGGCAGAGCCAGCAATGGGAGGTGGCAGGATCAGAGCTGGTGATCACAGAGGCCTGGGCTCTGTGAAACCGATGATCAGAGGGGCTTGAGGTTCTTCTGCCCAGGCCTGCAGCCTTGGCCGGAGGTTATAGGCCTGGGCAGGGGTGGAGCTGGGATTGGAGGGGCAGGGGTGGAGCCGGTGTTCAGAGTAAACTACAGAGAAAACACCTTTTCTTATTGCTCATTGGCTAAGCTCCCTGTATGCCACTGCTAATATTCTTAGTAACTTGGGTAATAAGAATCCAAAAAGGTGATCTAGGGTTTTTCCACCATACTCCTGGAGAAAAAAAATGAGGGTTCACTGCTAAAAAGCTAAGAAATGTCATATCCTGCCCTAGCTGGTTTGGCTCAGTGCATAATACCTCAACCTGCTGACTGAAGGGTCTGGGTTCGATTCTGACCAAGGGCATGTACCTAGGTTGCAGGCTCCTCCCTGGCCAGGCCCCAGTTCAGGGCATATGCAGGAGGCAACCAATCAAAGTGTTCCTCTCACTTTGATGTTTCTCTCTGTTTTTCCCTTTTTTTACCTTCTATAAAAATCAATGAAAACATATCCTCAGGTGAGGATAAAAAAGAAAGAAAGAAAGAAATGTTATATCCTATGAAAGACACATCTTGAAAATACCTAAAGAAAGTTGTCATTTTTTCATGGTCAAGGGACTGGAGTCTGTGTTGATGAAAACACCTTGGTGGCTGCAGTGACTGGCAGTGGCTGCAGCAGTGGGGTGATGGGGCTGTTGGCTTCCCCTGATTAGCCTGGTCACCTCCCACAAAGGAGGCCAGACTGCAGCTTAGCCTGCTCCCCAAGGGGAGCAGGAAATGGGCCTAAGCCATCAGTAGTACACCCTCTGAGGACTCCCAGTATGTGAGAGGGAGCAGGCTGGGCTGAGGAACCCTCCACCCCCAGTGCATGAATTTCATGCACCAGGCCCCTAGTATGAAATAAAAATAGCGCCAAAATATCTCCTCTTATTTTCTAACTCTATTTCCTTTAAACCTGATGCTCTGGTAATTCGATTTATTTGTGGTTTTTTGAGTCACTGTGTTGTTTCATACTACCATGTAAGAGCACATTTTTCCCCCTCTCTGGAGGCCAGTCATTCCTCCCCCAGAGCGTGTTTGCAAACACACACACACACACACACACACACACACACATTTCTTCACTCCTTCTCAACCAGGTAATTTTAGTTAGTTTGGACTGCTATAACAGACTACTGTAGGCTGAATGGCTCATAAACAACAAAGATTTATTTCTGACCATTTAAAAGGACTGGAAGTCCAAGATTAAGGTGCTGATATATTTGGTGGCTGGTGAGAGCTTCCAGTTAAAGATAGTCATCTTCCTACTGTGTTTTCACACAGCAGAAGGGGTGAGAGAGCTCTCAACCTTCTGGGATCCACCTTTATGATCTACTTATCTCCTAAGGGCTCTACTTCCTAATTCTATCACATGGGCCTTAGGATTTAACATGACATTTGGGGGACACAAACATTCAATATAGAGTGCCAGGCTAACTTTACTGATACTTCACACATAGTAAGCCAGCCCTGAGCCCTTCTGGGTGCATCAGTGTTCCCAACACATCCCTATCAAAGACCTTCCAATGAGCAGCAAGAATTACCTATTGACTCATCAAGCACACTCTAGATTTAAGGCCTCTATGAACCTGGCTAATGTTGCTCAGTGGTTAACCTTTGATCCATAAACCAGGAGGTCACAGTTGGATTCCTGGTCATGGCATATGCCCAAGTTGCAGGCTCAAGCAGCAGTAGGGCCAGCCAATTAATAATTCTCTCTAATCATTAATATTTCTGTCTTTCTCTCTCCCTCTCCCTCCCTCTCTTTCTAAAATTAATAAAAACATATTTGGAAAAAAAACATAGGTCCCTAAGAGAGCAAGGCCACATTATCCACATTTCTCAACAACTCAGCACACAGTAACCATTCAATAAATGAAATTAAATTAATCTTTTAAGTTATATTAGCTTCTATCTCATGCATTATCAACTCAAAAATCAGTCCATTAGAACCCAGGACATTTTTGGAACTGAATACTCTGTATTATATATATTTTTAGGGTTCTTGGGAAACCTTTGGGTGTTACTTATGTGATCTCTGTGATGGTCCTTTAAACAGTATTAAAATTTTGAAACTAACTTTTAGGAAGGTATTTCATAGCAGACTTTTAATCTTTCTGTTGAAAATATACGTTCTTAGGCCATCAAGATGTCTTTGGTACAAGTGTTGTAAATATCCCAAAGTTGTCAGCATGATTTGTGGGTATATGCATTTTCTGGGGAGGGAAGCTATAGCTTTCTTGTCTAAGTTTTCTGGAAACAAGAAAACAAATGTAATTGAGAAATTACCAAGTCCACAGATTTTGGAATAGGTACATTTTCTGGAGAGAGAACCTATAGTTTTCTTGATATATCCCTGCAGGAACCATGCCAGAGTCACCAGACAGCCAAGGCTAATTCGAGCATAGAGGTCTTATTGATAGTACACCAGATGCTCAAGACCACTCTGAATATGGGAATCTTAATCAGAATGTTCAAGGCTAAGATGCCATACACAAGTACAAGGACACACAGTACATTGTGTCTTTCTGTAAACCAAAAATATGATGTTACTTTCGGCAAAAGACCTCCTTTGTCTAAGCGGTATAATAAATGGTATTGACCAGCCAGCATACTGCTGCTGCTGCTGCTGCTAGATGAGTACAAGAAAGGCTGGGGAGAGGGGAGAGACCAGAGAAGCAAGCGTGAAGAGCTCAGGTACTGCTACTATGTGAGATAGTAAGTATTGGGGCAGCGTGTGGCTGCACAGATAATAGCTGTGGGTACAGAGGCTAATCTTGCTTTTATGGGAAAGATGTATTTTGTTCACCAGCTGGTGCGCAGCTGCCTATTTTATGGACTGCTTGAAGAACTGTTTTGTTTGATGGCTATATGGCCACTGGCTCCTACAATAAAGACTCATTCTTATACACCCACAGCTTCTCGTGGCTTCTCTAAGACCTAGAATCCAAGAAGACCAAGTCCCTGGCAGAGGGCCTTGGACTCAACAGTTAGTGTAGTCAGCAGGGTTTGAGAAGGAACTTGTCCTGACAGCTGGCATAGTCAGTAGTAGGATTCGGAAGGATATATGGACTCAGAGCACCAGTGCTCATGCTATACTCCTGCTGTGCCCTGACAATCCCAAATAGTCTGGAAAGAAGAAAAGAAAAAGGAGAGAAAAAATTACTAAATATGAGGGAAGGGTAGATATTTAGAGAATGCAGGAAGGAGAAATGATGCTCAAAAAATATAAAATGATATATAAAAATAAAATGAATAAGGCCATGGACAAATCTTGCTTAGTCAAACTTTGTCCAAACTTCAATGAGGAATGTCATTATATACTTTTTTGGGGGTATATATGTCTGAGTGTAAATATATTCCTTCTATCCCCACTAGAGTGAGAAATGCCAACAGAGGGCGTAAAATAGAACACACAGAACCTCAGTGTCTTGGTAACTTATTTTTCTAAGTTACAATATCCAATGGGTCTCCATAAAATGGCATATTATTTATAACATACTGGTTTTTGAGTAAAATGAATATAAAATATTTGGCACCTAGACATAACTATCTCTAGCAGAAAGATATTCCATTAAAAAGGAACTAAATTAACATATCGAAAGCCTTGCTTTTTTTTTCACAGATGCAAAATCCATGGGTACTATTTAGGAGAAATGACTGCATGATCATCTACTCCCATGTCAGTTCGTGTTGAAATTTTTTATGGCACAGTCAAAATTTAGTCAATAGCAAATAACTATTGCCATAGTCTATTGCAATAACAAGTAAATATTTGTCAATAATAATGCAAAAAATAGCTTGTCCATCCTGAGTTCCTGTGTGGGTGAAGCTAAATCAAATGTGTATAAAGGGAAGGAAAGAAGAGGATGTCTAAGATTAAATCTGGTTATGGGAAGATTCATGACCTTAAATAATATAGAAAGAGAGCTTTGAGGAATGAAGAAAAGTAAGTATATGAGTAAAGATCTCAAATAGAGCAAAGGAGGTTTTTCTTAAGAGTACTCAAGTTAGGAGAGTATTGAACATCTTTTACAGAATTAATGTAATACTATTCTACATACATACTCTTCACAGTGAGATTTTTTTGATGCAAATTTTAATGAAATTATAATGTTTTGTGTGCACAGTTGCCAAGGATAGAGAAACATTTTAGAGTCAGGAGCTCTTCCTTTGATTATCCATGCATGCTGCTGTCACTTTGCTTATTTCACCTTGTGATGGTCCAGGAAAAAAATAAACACATCTGTACCTGAGCCTGTCACTGGGGCTCTGAGAAATGCATGGGATATTTGCACGTTTCTTGCCCTTCGATGTCAAATCCATTATATAGTACTACCTCCCAAACTCGGCAAAGCACTCTAAGGCATTAATTCCCTGAAGCATGATCAGATCATACAGTCTGAGAGTTACACTGGCATTTGGGGTCATCTAATCCACTCCTCTCCTCAAAATAAGAGTCTTCACACCAGCCCATGTGCTGGCACAGCAGGCAATCTTCAGGAAAGGCACTGTCTCTTAGTTCTGGGGCATCTTTACTGATGCGCATTCTCTCAGTGTTGAAGAGATCTCCTTCTTTCTAGAATATTAGTTCAGACTGTAGTTACATCTATCTAAGTTCCCATCACAGTTCTTTAAGATAGCTATTAACTCTCCCCGGGTGCCCAGATTTCCTCCTATTTCTCCTTATAATGGTTCCTTATATAGTGTGGTTCCCATACCCTTTCCCATTTTGGTGACCCTCTTCTAAACATAATTCTGAACGGGATTTATGGTGCCACTTCACACTTGGAGCCTCATATTCCATGTGTATTTTGACCATCGAGAGCTAAGCAGGTCCACCTTTATCTATTCAAGCATTATAATTACAAGAGAAGTTTCTTTTATCTTATTATTAGTTATCTATGACATAGATTTGTGGGGTACTAGGGATGTGAACTCTACAAAGAGTGAGCCAGGTCTGTTTTTCCTTTCTCCTTCTGTGCTTGGGCCTATGTTTATTGAACTCCATAGAATGCCACGACAGCATTTGTAAAGGGACTTTATTTAACTCTGGGTGAGTTGTACAAATGCAATAATGTGGCCCAACTCTTGTTTAATTTTGAAGGCTTTCTCCTAGACAACACTGTTCATAATGTACAGTTCAAGCTAAATTATCCATTACTGTTCCCAAAGTTTACAATTAAACTATCGATCAAAACTGGCAGCGATTCCTCCAGCAGCCTGAGCAAAGAGGCACTGTACTGCCTCAGAACCTGAGTGTGTGCAGCCAGGAGAGGTGCTGCAGACAGACAGGTAACAGACCGACAGACTGACACACCCTCCCCAGTCATCCTGGGATGCAGCCTGTGGGAATTTTCCTTGAGCCAAGGAGCAAGCTGCAACCAGGAATATGTAGTGAGCGTGTGCAGTTTCAATAGCCAGAGGTCCCCGCAATTTGTGACCCCTATCCCCGGCTGTAAAAATTGGAGTTTAACAGGTTCGCCTCCACAGGGAACCAACCTCAGCTTTTAGGCTCCTTCAGATACTGCAGAATGCATCTTTTCTGGGGAATTCCACAATAAAATGACTGTTATTTATCATTACAAACCTCTTTATCATTTAGTCAATAAAAGGCCTCTCTCTCTCTCACTTTTTTTCCTGTGGCGTGCTCAGAGTCAGAAATCGGTATTAGTCTCTCCTGGCCTGAAGGCAGGAGATGTCAAAAGCTAAATCATGATCTACCCTGGCTTCCTAGCTAAATTGTGTATGAAGGCCTGAGGCAAAAAGGTGCTATGCTCATTATTTGAAACAGAGAATTTTTTCTCTCTCTTTTAGTTTTTCTTTCTTTTTCTCTTTCCTCTTTTTTATGTATTGAGACATGATAAATACATGTATGACTCAGAAGACAGTGGAAGTGAAACAAGGCAACAAGAGTTTAATGTGTTGCCTTCATATATTTCCTGATCAAGAAATAAAAAGTGAATTGTCATTCAAGCAGAAGAGAACAGTGGGTTTCATCTCTTGGACTTTTTGATCAGAGTAAAAATAAGAAGTGTTGTTTATGACTGGATGTCAGTAATAGGTGCCTTCAAAGAGGAGAGCAGATTTTAGGCAAACATTAGTGATATTTTTACTTGCACAGTGATCCTGCTGTGGTCAGGTAAGAGGGATCCATTTCTTTGCACCTCAAACAGATTTTGCCTCCAAGATTTCTCATTTCTCATAGCACCTCAATGGTGGCCATGTGGTGTGTAGTGCCAGAGTCACACAAGGGCAGTAGGAATGTCAAGGTCAGAGTGTCTTGGAACATAATGTATCTGGGTAGTTCATGCTAAAACAACTATCCTGAGTAGGGTCTGAAAACAACACAATTCAACAAAAAGTGCAATTTGGTGGCCTTAGATCTCCTTTGCATTAAATTGCACTGGGTAAGCTCTCTCTCCTGATTTTTCCAGATGCCAAAAAAGACAGTACTTTGCAAGGGCTTGTGTTCATTCATTTCTTTATTGTCTTATATATTCAAAGCATATTCTGAGCTCATCCTATGTGCAAAATACTATGGGAATACACCTATGAACAAATAAGGGATTATTGAGCATAATGAGATGGATCCAGGAAAAACTTTTAATGATTGCAATTATATAGATCTATGTTCAATTACTTTGTTTATGATAGGTCAATTTGCAAATGAAGAAATGCAATTTCACAATATCTCTGTTGCTAAAAATGTGATAGTTCCCCCTGTATATCTAATTCCTGAAGTAAGTAACATTTAGAAGTATGGTAACTGATATTTTTAGAGCTTAAAATACTTAGAGAGAATCCTGGTCAATACTCCTATTTTATAGGGGAAGAAATCAAGGCTTAAAAAGATAAACCAGGAAAAGAAACCCCAACAAAATCATTTGAATATTCAACTAACAATAGCAGCATAGGAGTTGAAACTACATCTGGATCATTTCTGATATATTTTCATTCTTATCTTTTTTGTATAGCATTTACTTAAGATGTATTCAAGGTTTGCTGACAATGGCCAAAAGACAGAGTAAGAAGTTGTCTCGGTAACATCAAATACTTTGAT
Source organism: Murina feae (assembly GCA_004026665.1). Lineage (NCBI taxonomy): Eukaryota > Metazoa > Chordata > Mammalia > Chiroptera > Vespertilionidae > Murina > Murina feae. The sequence continues at coordinate 14,620 of PVJC01026754.1, forward strand.
TTATCGCCATCATTTGCTCATCTGTGTTCATAAGGATGAGCAAGAATGTAAAGGTCTAATATGCTTAGTTGGTGAGTTCAGTTTAGCTACAGACTATATGTTTTATATATAATTTTTAATTAATTAATAATAATATTTATTATTCTTTGCTTTGCTTTTCTATAGGACAGGTCCCTAAAAATATTGATGCTCACTTATTATCCCTGACATAACATGGACTGAGATTAAAAATATTTGCTCTGCCCTAACCAGTTTGGCTCAGTGAACAGAGCGTCGGCCTGCGGACTGAAGGGTCCCAGGTTTGATTCCAGTCAAGGGCATGTACCTTGGTTGCGGGCACATCCCCAGTAGGGGGTGTGCAGGAGGCAGCTGATCAATGTTTCTCTCTCATCGATGTTTCTAACTCTCTATCCCTCCTTTATCCTCTCTGTAAAAAAAAATCAATAAAATATATTTTAAAAAATAAAATAAAAATATTGCCTCTTATTGTCGCCTGCCAATGTTGTTTTATTGGCCTGTGAGCTGCTCTTGGATGTAATTGCGAGGATAGAGCAATTTAATAGAATTCTATTCTGCAAGGCAGAGGAGCCAATCCCAAAATAACTTAGTTTTAAACAGATCCCTGCTAATCTTTGAGGAACAAGTCTTGGGGAGAAAACGGATGGTGTTGTATGGACTCAAGAAAGGGTAAAGCAGAAGTTCCATTTGGTATAGAATGATGTGAAGTCAAACACTTTCTCCTGCTTCCCTGGAGACCACAGGATTTCCCAGAGGAATTCAATCATAGTTGTCAATCTTTCAGTTACTAGTTTATGTATCTAAAATGGCCTGGAACATCTTTAAAATTTTGATTTTTTTTTAAAAAAATATGTTTTTATTGATTTTAGAGAAATTGGTTTCCCTAGAGAGAAACCAATCAACTGCCTCGCCTATGCCTCCTATTACTGGTGGTCAAGCCCATACCTGCGCATGTGCCAGACCAGTAAACAAAAAGGCAACCTTCAGGTGCCCAGGATGTCACACAACCAGTTAGCCACACTGGACAGGGCCTAGAATATCTCTAAACATTTATGAAAATATTGTTTCTCAAACCTCATGTTCTCATTTCAGAGTGAAATCTTATGACAGGGTACAAACCACTTAAATCTAAGATAGCTTATGATAAGAATGCAATGGAAGGCTTCAAAGCACCTCATTGCAGCTTGACACTCCTAAAACAAAGAGGGCAACGTCAGATTTGTCTATTCTTCCTGAGCATCATATTTAATCAAAGCTTACCTTGAAAGAGTGCAGGATTTTATTTAAAAAATAATAAAAATTATATGTATTTTCATTCCTCTCATCTTTTTTTTTCTTTTTCTTTTATTCTTTGATACAACTTTTTTCAAGGCTCTGACTTGAGTCTTCCAACTCTAACTTGCACATCACAAGAGTTTTCACATTCTAAGTAGTTTAAAAATTATTCAAATTATTTCCAAGCTTATAATTTTGCCTCTTTTATCATTTAATCCTAAGTCCACATATCTTAGCTATACCGCTGCACAACCATGAAGACATGGATCTTCCCCATACACAATGAATTAGAGAACTTTAAGAACATTAATGAGTTTATTTAGGTGTTTCTCATTTTCCATTTTAACAAGTGCTTATACCGTCCTCATATCAAACATTGACTTCTTTGGCCTCCTGTGGCTTGGAGCTTACACACGTGTGGTCATGTTTCCTAACTAAGCGAACAATATGTATTTCAGGTGTCAGGCTGGACCGTGGCATTTGAGCACCTTAAGGTCGAGGAGCATACTTATGATGGGGAGGAAAAGGCAGCACAGTGGCTTTCTCTGGTGGGGAGGCGGCAGTTCTCTGCCATGTGTGGTGCTGGGCCTGGGCACGCAGCTCTGTTCACTGCCATGTGTCTTCATTCCCTTTTAAGAGTGTGTACTGTTTTATTTATTTATTTTTATTTATTAATTTTTAGAGAGAGAAACATCGATTGGTTAGTCCACTTATTTAAGTGCTCATTGGTTGCTTCTTGTATGTGCCCTAACTGGGGATTGAACGCTCAACATTGGCACATGGAGATAATGCTCTAACCAACTGAATAAGCTAATGGGTCAAAATTTTAGGTTTTTATTCTTGCTAGATACGTTGTACATTATATTAAAATATATATACATGCATGTTTTCTTTAAAGTTCTCTTTATGATCAACACACTTTACTCAGTCTAGAAATTCCCTCAGAATGGAGTAGTTATACTCTCTGGTAGGAGCTGTGATTTCACTCAGTATCCTTACTTTTTCCAGTACCCACTCATTGCCATGCAACAGCTGAGCCTCCTGTGGGCTCCAGAAGCTGGGCTTGGTCATGGAACTTGCCTTAGTAAGATGACGAGCAGGCAGTTAGAAGGCCTGTGTGGGAGAACTTGGTAAGCCATTGCATGTTTTTGCTAGTTCTCTTGCTTTTTTCTCTCTGCCATGAGGATATATGTCCCAAATAAGAAGTGCTCCTTTAGTCCAGAATTTTAAGTTGCATGGAGAAGAACCACAAAAAGCTCAGCTTCCAACATTGGACAAGAAATAGTAAATAAAAGCTACTTAAAATTTTGGAGTCATTTTACTTATAACAGAGATGACTAATATCTTTATTTATTTATTTAAAATTAGATTTTCAAGAAACAGATACAAAAAAATTACACAAAAGAGTTATCATTCCCCAATAAAGATGGCCTTTGTGAATGTGTATATAGAGTTTAGAAAATTGAAGTCAAACAAAAAAAAGTATATTTTTAATATATATTTTAATTTTGTTATGGTAATATGTATCTTCTTTATTTTTATTTCTTTCAATAAATTATCTGACAATTATAACTCATTAGACAATTTATCATCATGTTTTTATGTATAATTTACCTGACATTCCTATGTACAGTTAATATTTGGAAAAAATAAATTATGACAAATGGGTGTTTTATTATGTTTATTATTTAGTTTTGAAAACTGATATGGTACCCATGTTTGTACTGTCTATATTGGGGAAACATGTTTATCTATAAAAAAGCTGAAATTTATTTTGATATTGTTTTAATTTATTTCATATAAACTAAAGTTTTCATTCTACCATGAAGGAAATGACTTTGCTTGCTTTGTTTTTGTTTTACTTTGACAAATAACCATTTGAGATTTTGAAATTGGCCTGACCCTTTATTCCAAAAGATGGGGACCTTCCAATAAATTGCATTACAGTTCCAAACCTGACACTTACATACACATACTATGATAGGTTTGCAAAGGAATGCCAGCAAAAAGTCTTTCTTTTTTTCTAATCTTTCTTTATTGACTCTTTATATCTTGCTTGTCAAAGGACTTTAAGTAAATGAGGATCCATTTCATTTCCTGCATGCATGTAGCTATATGCAAACAGTGTTATATTTATAAACTTTTGTTTTAGAATAATTGAGTTGGAACCACTACCTGGCGTTAATAAGCAAGGGTAAAGATTGAGGATTTTTGAGAACTAGAAAGTGTGCAATTCAAAACTGAACCTGGATTTTAAGCATCCCACATACAAGACATAAATAGACAGGTACATAGGTAGATAGATAACTAGGAATAAAGATAGATATATAAAATAAATATCTATATGTATAAAAGTCTAAGTGACCGCCTGAATGTTTGACCATCTGACCAGTAGACATGAAGTGCACTGATCACCAGGAGGAAGATGCTCAATGCAGGAGCTGCCGAGTGACAGCAACTTTGCAGTGTGCCCTCTCACACTCCGGGACCCCTCGGGGGACATTGGATTGCCAGTTTTGGCCCAAACCCCACAGGCTGGGCCGAGGGACTCCACCTGCCAGAGGGACCCCGCTTACTCCTCATATAGCCTTCAGGTCCTGGCACCGCTCCGCCACCACCTTCTAATTAATTTCCTTTCAGTGTGCATGAATCCATGCACCAGGCCTCTAGTATTATATGTAAGTTATAGGTACTTACTTATACTATAAATAAATATAGAGAGTTTGAAATGCAAAAGTGCCTATCACATTCTCTTGGGTCATGATTATTTCATGATTGTACCTATTTCATGTTTGATCACAGATGACAATTCTCAGAGCATATTATTATGCTTACAAGACATTTAGTTCAGTTTTCATCATTGGTAGTATCTGGTTTTGTGTACGTATACAGTCACTCCAAATTCATTATAACATCTTTGAGGACAAGAAATATGTCTTATATAGATATATGACTACACTAGGGGCCTGGTGCATGAAATTTGTGCACTGGGGGGGTGGGTTCCTCAGCCCAGCCTGCCCCCTCTCACATATTGGGAGCCCACAGGGGGTGTCCTACTGATGGCTTAGGCCTGCACCCTGCTCCCCTTGGGGAGTAGGCCTAAGCAGCAGTCTGGCCTCCCTTTGTGGGAGGTGACCAGGCTAATCAGAGGAAGCCACCAACCTCATTACCCCACTGCTGCAGCCACTGCCAGTCACTGCAGTCACCAAGGTGTTTTCATCAACACTGACTCCAGTCCCTTGACCATGAAAAAATGACAACTTTCTTTAGGCATTTTCAAGATGTGTCTTTCATAGGATATGACATTTCTTCCTTTCTTTTTTCTTTTATCCTCACCTGAGAAACTATTTCCATTGATTTTTAGAGAATGTAGAAGAGAAGGGAGAAACATCAAAGTGAGAGGAACACTTTGGTTGCCTCCTGCATATGCCCTGACCTAGGCCCCGGACAGGGAGGAGCCTGTAACCTAGGTACATGTCCTTGGTCATAACTGAACCCACACCCTGCAGTCAGCAGGCTGAGGCATTATGCACTGAGCCAAACCAGCTAGGGCAGGATATGACATTTCTTAGCCTTCCAGTAGTGGATCATCATTTTTTTTTTTCCTCCAGGAGTGTTGTAGAAAAACCCTAGATTGCCTTTTTAGATTCTTATTACCCAAGTTACTAAGAATATTACCAGTGGCATACAGGGAGCTTAGCCAATGAGCGGTCAGAAAAGGTGTTTCCTCTGTAGTTCACTATAATCACCAGCTCCACCCCCGCCCCTCCAATCCCAGCTCCACCCTTGCCCAGGCCTGTAACCTCTGGCTGAGGATGCAGGCCTGGGCAAGGGACCCCTAAGCCCCTCTGATCACTGGCTTCACAGAGCCCAGCCTTTGCGATCACTGGCTCTGATCCTGCCCCATGCCATCACTGGCACTGCCCTTGCCCCACTGGCAGCCTCTGGCCAAGGCTGCAGGCTGGAGAGGGGACCCCCAGGCCCCTCCGATCACGGGCTCCAACCCTGCCCCACTACAGCCTTTGGCCAAGGCTACAGGCCTGGGCTGAGGAGTCCCAGACCCCTGCATTGCCAGCTTCACCCATGCCCAGACGCTTGCAATTGCAGGCTCTGCCCCTGCCCCTCCGGTCACTGGCTCTGCACCTGCCCAGGCCCTGAGATTGCTGGCTTTGCCCCTGCCCCACTGCAGCCTCTGGCCAAAGCTACAGGCCTGGGCAGGAGACCATCAGACTTTTTACTTTGCCGGCTCCACCAGTGCCCAGACCCCTGTGATTGCAGGCTCTGGCCCTGCCCCTCTGATTGCTGGCTCTGTAAAGCTCAGGCCCCTGTGATGTCCTGCCTTGCCCCTTCCCAGGCCTGAGGCCTCTGGCCCAGGCCTTATGCCTGGTCAGGGCACCCTCATACCCCTCCCATCACCAGCTCTGTCCCTGCCCCCTCCAATCACCGGCTCTGCCTTTGCCCATTTCTGAGGCCTCTGGCGAAAGCCTCTGGCCTGGATAGGGGCCCCCCAACTCCCTCTGATTGTCTGTTTTGCCCCTAGAACCCCCTGCTTCCCCCACCACCTGCCTGGCTAACAGACCTGATCACTTCAGTGGTGAGGCTGAGCCAGACTGGGCACTGCCATCTTGTGGCTATGTGGGAAGCCATCTTTTGTGATGGAGTGATGCCTAATTTGCATATTATTCTTTTATTATATAGGATAGGATGTGGCTAATGGTGCTGACATCTTGTGGCTATGGGGGAAACCATATTTGTGATGGAGTGATGCTTAATTTGCGTATTACTCTTTCGTTAGATAGGATAGCTATACTACATGTCAGTACAGTTCTTGGCTTGTAGGGGGGTTCAGTTAATAATGACTGTTAATTATGATAATACCAAAGGCCCAATGCACAAAAATTTGTGCACTCAGGGGGTTCCCTCAGCCCGGCCTGTGCCCTCTCATAGTAGGGGACCCCTTGGGGTATGTCCATCTGCTGGCTTAAGCCCATGTCCTGGGGAATTGGGCCTAAGCTGTCAGACATCATCTGGCAGCCCAGGAGTTCTCAGAGGATGTCCACTTGCAAGCGGGGAGCAGGCCTAAGCTGCAGTCAGACATCCTTAGCACTGCTAAGGAGGCAAGAGAGGCTACGCCATCCCCGCTGTGCTGGCAGCCATCAGCCTGACTTGTGGCTGAGCAGAACTTCCCCTATGGTCAGTGTATGTCATAGTGACCAGTCATTCCCAGTTGTTTTGCTGTTAGTGTCAATTTGCATATTATCCTTTTATTATATAAGATAGAGGCCTCGTGCATTGGTGGGGGCTGGCTGGTTTGCCCCGAAGGGTGTCCTGGATCAGGATGGGGTCCCACCAGGTGAGGGGCTGAGATCTGTTTTCAGGCTGGCCAAGCCCCCTAGCAGGGACCCTCACTTCATGGGGGTGTGGCCAGCCTGGGTGAGGGCTTGATGGCTGTTTTCAGGCTGGTCACACACCTTTCAAGGTGGAGGTCTCTGCTGGGGTGCCTGGCCAACCTGGGTGAGGAGCTGATGGCCATTTTCAGATTGGCCACACCACCTTCAGGGTGGGGGACCCTACTGGAGTGCCTGGCCAGCCTTGGTGAGGGGCTGATGGCTGTTTTCAGGCTGGCACGACCATGGCCTGGAAGCAGATATCTGGGATTTATTTATCTTCTGCAGTTGAACCTTTGTAGCCTTGAATGGAACTCAGGGCTGGCAGGGCAGGCGGGAAGCTTGGCTTCCTCCCTTGCCAGAGGCAACCCAAGCTTCCTGCTCCCTTCAGCTCCATGGCCACCACCATCTTAGTTGGGTTAATTTGCATAGCCAATCCTGATTGGCTTGTGGGCATGGCTTGTGGGCTTGGCTTGTGTGTGTAGCAGAGGTACAGTAAATTTGCATGTTTCTCTTTTATTAGATCAGATGATGCATTTTTATCACATTGGCTCAGAATTATAAAGAAACCCAGGAGGTTAATTGCAAGGCTCAGTAGTTTTCTGCTTTGAATCATTAAAGAAAAAAGAATAAAGTGCTTACATTTATTATTTGTAGTTTCAGGGGATGGAACAACAATAAAAAAGAATTCAGCACAGGATAAAAAAGAGATTTTTAATGTGGAGACTTCCCAAATTACTCTTCATTGGTCATACCTAAGCAAAATTAAGATGCCCATTCATTAGGAGCATCAGAAAGTGAATTTCTATGTTATGTTTCAGGTTAAACTAAGTGACTTGTACAGTTTCCTCCAAGCATTTTGAGTTGTTGTTTCTAACTCATTTGATTATACTATATATTTGTTGAGTATAAAGATCATGTTTTATATCTTTTGGTATCAGTAGTCTCTAAACTCTGCCCCCCATAGCAGCTGCTCAATAAGTTTTATGAAATGAAATTATAGAAGACTCCTCAAAGATAAGGCAAAATTAGGAATAGTATGTGGCTCCCTTGTAGGACTGGGGAGAGCTGAACACATGAAGGAACACATGAAAGGTGGTACTGTTATTGGAGGAAGTGGGGCAATGAGTGATTTTTCACTTGCCTGGAATTACATCTCTGGGCTTCTAAAGTCCCATTTCTCTTGTTCCAGTCATAGATGAAGTGTAGTTGGGGATTCAGTAAAACCAGAAGCAAAGTCAGAGTCCAGAGTTTCTGTTCCATGTTGCAACTGGGTGCAGTATAGCATCAGGGTTGTTGCATCCATTATTCCATTGTGTGTGGGATCTGCATGGCTGTTGGCCATACAGAAGAATAGGAGAGCACAGCTCACGTAGCAAAAGTCCCAAGGGTCCTGAAAGCACCAGAGAGTGAAATCCTTTGTTCAAGGGATTGAATATCCCAAATCTATGAGTGCTGGCAGTGGCCACACCCATTCTGGCCAACGACCTTTGTTCCCACGTGTGATTGACAAACAAGAATTGCAGGGAATATGCCTATAATATCTGGCCTTCCCTTTGCTCCTTTCCTGTTATAAATAACTAGGTTAATTAGAATGGTATCAGTACCTTTCAGAGGGATAGGCAGTGGGAGGTGTCTTGCAAAGGATACAGATCTAGAGAGGAGATTGTGGATTTGATTTTGGACTTGTTGAGTTGCTATGCCTGAGGAAGATGGACAGTAGGGATCTGTGTAAATATTATGGAATTTAGGAGGAAACACTAATTTGGTAGGCGTGAGGTTCAGTCCTGGTCCCAACACAGATTAGTTCTGTGTCTTTAGGCAAGTTATCTCAATATTTTAGGTATCAATTCCTCATTAGTAAAAGGCAGTAAAATTATTTGCCTACTTTTTAGAGCTGCTATGGAGACATTTTCATGGCACTTCGCACATAATATAATTTATTGCTGGTTTCTTTACCATTGTAATTATTGTCATTATTAGTTTCTATTCTACTGATAATCATTTCAGTAAGTTGAGTGCAGAACCCATAATGCAGTGGCTGAAACAACCAAGATTGTCCACTAGTCCTTCTGAAAAAAACTGAAAAATGGAATGATTATACTAGATGCAAGCAAAAGAAACCTTTTTATTTTTTTAGATGGGATTAATAAGCATTTTGATATGCTGAAAAGGAGCAAGAAGAGAGGAAAAAGATGAAGAGAAGAATGAGTTAAGGGAGAAAGATCGGTTGGATCTATCTATCTATCTATCTATCTATCTATCTATCTATCTATCTGACTCAGTGACTGTTGCAACCGAAACAACTGACTGGTCGACCAAACAGGCTATGTGGGGTAATGAGGCCAGCAGGGGGCTTAGTGAGGGACAGCCAAATGATTGAACAGCAGGCTCATGGGGCAACCAGGCTGCTGGGCAGGCCATGAGGGGTGACAAAGTCAGCAGGGTGGGGCAGTTAGGAGCAACGTA
>PVJC01026755.1:0-23795 GCA_004026665.1 Murina feae
GGGGGGGAGTCCTTTTTTTTTTCTTTTTCTTTTTTTATTATTACTTAAAATATTACAAAGAGTAATCGGGACTTTTTTAAAACGCCGCGGGATGCGGGACAAATTGTTAAAAATCGGGACTGTCCTGCCAAAAGCGGGACGTCTGGTCACCTTACTTTAGAACCCTGTGAGTGTGGGGTGTTTTTCCCCACCAATTGTAGAGAGAAACCGTGTCCGCATATTCAGGGCGCCTGGAATACCAGGAGCCGCAGTGGTGGTGGCAGGGAGACACTGATCCCCGCTGAGCATGAAGGCGTCACTGGGTAATTAGCAATAATAAATACAGAAAAGAAATAGTATCTAGAAAAGACTGCTTCTGGGAGGAGGGAAGAAAGGCAGGACTAACAAACAAGCATGCCCACTGAGCACTTAGGTGGTGAAGAAAGAGGGGGGGAAAAAGCTTTAGGTTAAATAATAACAATAAGGGTATCCTCATATTTGTGTAAGAAGTTACATGTTCAAAGTCACTTTTATAGACATCAGCTCACGTGATTGTCTGGATGAGAGCCCCACGACTCGGTGAGTGCGTGCCACCGTGTCCCCGGCACCGTGCCAAGCACCCTCCATCCGCTTGCCTTCGCTCCTCATCAGGAAGGGACCGCTGCTGCCCCCCTGGACAGGTGAGGAACTCGGGCGTGGAGAGGCCACTCGGCGCCCCAGCTCACGCCCGCCTTCGCAGCTCATGTGTGGCGTGGTGGCGGCCAGTTTTGCATTCAGGGCTGTCTGGTTCCAGAACTCAGGCTCTTGACCAGGCACTCGGTCCCCTTGTCCGACCAGGGCTCCTGCTGGAAATGCCCCTGACGAAGGAAGAGCGCCCGGGAGGCGCCAGCCGCTGCAGAGGCCCAGCTGAGGCGAGAGAACCGTGAGCTAATTCTCCCGTCGGCCAGCCCGGACGGCTCTGGGCCTTGCTAACACTTGGCGAAGTCATTTTCTAAGTAGATTTTTTAAGCTGATATGCTCGTTGTGTTGTGTCATTAGGAGGAGTCCACCTTTGGACAGAAAGCAGCACATCCTTTCCTGTACTTCACAAACTGACCAAATGCTGCTGGTCTCCTGAATTTTCTCTTTAGGAACACCAGTTATCTCAACAAACCATTTCTAGTGTGCCAGTTTTCCTCAGAAAAGTCATGACTATAAAGCATTTTATTTTTAGCTAATAGCTAATCCAGTTACAATGATCTTTAATTTACCTATGACCATTAAATGTCCTTTAGTTACCATCTGTCCAGATTCCAGCCCCAGCACAGCGGTGACGGAAGTTACAGCATGAACACGGCACATGAGTAGGAAGGAGTTACTGGGAAGAGGGTTGCAGAGAGCCTTGGCTGGTAGGACTGACCACAGACAAAGTACTTTTAGCAGAAAAGGCTTGTTTTTGGCCTTCAAATTATCTTTGGAATGATGAAACTGGAAGGACTCGGCCTTGGCTTCGCTTTTATAAAAGATGAAAATGGGTATTTAAATCAGCAGGAAACAAAATAAAGGAAATAGTTGAATTGCTCGATTCTTTGCTGAAAAGAGCAAATAAACAAAAACAGTGTGGGGGAGTGTACATGGGAGAAATGAATTCGAATGAATGGGCCACAGATGGCACGAGCACTTAAATGCCGGAAAATGTAGGCTAATGAGTATATGAGGGTGAAAAGTAAATAAAATCCCCACCAACACACCATCCCACCCCAACCACCACCAGTGGTTCCCTTCGAGGTCACTCGCTGAACGGCACAGAGGAGAAGATGGCGCTGAGGAACCGAGCCAGGCAGAAACCCCAGTCACCGGAACACAACACACAGGCACACCGGTGAATAGGCACCGGGAGCTCGGCAATGATAAGCCAACAGGATCGCTGGTGATTCCTCTGCACAAAACTGACTGAGCTTCCTCCAAGGCAGGGTCTTCTACCTAATGTTGTCAGCTTGTCCTTTCCTCCTTCCTTCCCCCTTCCTTCCTTCCCTCTTCCTTCCTTCCCTCCTTCCTTCCTTTCTTCCTTTCTCTCCTTTCCTTCCCTTCCCTTCCTTCCTTCCTTCCTTCCTTCCTTCCTTCCTTCCTTCCTTCCTTCCTTCCTTCCTTCCTCCCTTCCTTCTCTCCTCCCTTCATTCCTTTCCTCCTTCTCTTCATCCTCTATTTTTATTCTTTGTTAAACTGAAGTCTGATCAGGCTTTAATCAGTTATATAGAAGAGGCCATGGAGTGACATTATAAAGATGCACCAAATCCTAAAAAATAAAATGTAAAAAGACATTTGAATTAGGGAGGGAGGGAGGGAGGGAGGGAGGGAGGGAGGGAGGGAGGGAGGGATTGCAGTAATCTAGGGGAACATCGAATCTTACCAAAGTGTCTTCTATAAAACACATGGGGTTAGCAATCAGTGACCTCCAAGTGCAGGGATGCCAGCAGCCAGGATAAACAGTGTCAGGGTCCGAGGCATTGAGTAGGAGGAGGGAAAAGACCAGGACACCCAACCATAAAATTTCTTGTGTCCCTAACAGCACCATTATGAGTTTAACTACTGTTGTCTAAAATACAACTCTGTAATCATAGACCTGTGGGTTCCATATTTACTCTCTCTCTCTCCATGGCCTACAGATTCAATTTGTTTAATTTGTAGAGAAACAGAAGACTGAAAAACAGAAAGAAAGAAACCACCAGCCTCCAAGTACTCTGGACCCTGAGAACCAAGCAGTGCTTGCCGCCTTGTGCACAGTGAGCTTCTCTGAGATTTCCTCCCGAGCTTTCCTCCCTGAGCTTTCGCCTCTGGACGTGACACATCAGCCAGGCCCAGGTCTGGTTACTGGGCAGGGCCCTGACAGCAACGGAGGCCTTTGCTAGTGTATGGGGAAGGCCTGGCTCCAGGTCCCCAGGGCATTTCGCCCAATGTGAGAGGATGACCCCAGAAAGCCAGAGGCTCTGACCTGTTCCTTGAAACCAGGTGCCTGAGATCCATGCCTGCCAGCCTTCCTCTTTCTCCCCTCCCTCCCTCGATGCCCACCCAACCACTACCCCACCACGTTCCCTCCTCTGTGATTCTCCCTCCTTCCCTCTCCGTTCTGCTGCCACCTCCATTCAGCACCCATCCCTTCCTCACTTCATTATGCTTTAGCCTCCTCCCCTCTCCACACCCCAGTCTGGCTCCTTTCCAGCGCACCCACCCCTCAGCTGTCAGTCATCTTTCTAAAATGCAAATCTGACCATGCCACTCGGCTGGGCACAGGGGCTCCCAGAGCACTCAGGACAAAGCCAGTTCCACCGCACAGCATGCCAGGCCCTCAGGGACAGGGCTCTCGCCTTCGCTCTGGCCTCCTTCCTCTCACTTTCCCATGTTGGGCCCCACAGAGCAGCCTCATCCCCATGCTGTGTTCTCTGACCAGAATGCCTCCCATGCCCCCCACTCATCCTCATTTAACTCCTACTCATCCAGCAACTCTTCACTGCACAGCCTTCCTGAAGCGCCCACCCCCCACTCCCATCTGACTGACAGGGCCCCCCTCCCGGGTTCCCCTAACGCTCGCGGCGCTGATCACACTTAGCACAATACACCGGGACTAGTGTCAGTCTCCGTCTCCCCACTCCGTCAGCTCCTTATGAACAAGGGTGTTAAGTTTTACTTTGGAGCCTCAAGATTTCACATGGGGTCTGGTATACAGTAGGCTTTTGATGAATAAATGAGCACTCTCAAAGGCGAGGTTAGCAGACTCAAATACAGATGACAGAATCCTACAAAGAGACATGCAACTAACTGTAGTGAGGGGGTCACACCAAATGTGCTTACTAGCAAATGACCCAGAAACTACCCCAAACTCCACACTCCAACTCAATTCTGTGGAGACATCCGCACCCACCTGCAGGCACTAGCGAGTTGGCTAAGCCTCTCGAAAGGAATAAATGAAACATCATTTAGTATCTTCCCTCACCGAATCAATAATTTCCTGGCTTTGCTTACAGAAGCCACTTTTTTCTATAAAAAGTATATCATAGTAGAAATTCAAATGTTTTATTTATTTTAGCTTATTATTGCACATTTACAAGTCATTATAAGATTCTGATTATTCAGAAGGGGGAAGCATAAAAAGATATGTATGCCATAGTAAAAGGAAACTAAAGGAAGGGGACAGTAAGATAGTGACAAATGCCAGCTAAGCAACAATGGGAAAGGCACAATATATACCAATTGCTCTCCTTCTCTTTCTAAATTGAAAACTCCAAGAAACTCTTTCCTTATAATTTCATGGGAATAAAAATGAAATATGTTTATAATAGAGATTTAACAGATGTATAGTTTAAATAGAAAAAGTTAATGCACGGTGGCCTTTTATATTTGGCTGTTATGTATTTTGAACTCAAGTGGGTGCCCCCTGGGTGGCTGAACTGAAATGGACATTCTTGATAACAAGGCTAAACAGTCTTTACACAGATCGATCCCAACAGGTTTGGAAAGCAGCGAAATGACCCAACTCGCTCGGGCAACTCAAATTTACTGTTTTGTTTTGTTTTTTTATTGGTTTAGGCTACCATGTTATTGGGTTATTTTAGAAACACGTTCCCAAGGTCAAAACGAATAATGTCAGCTGGTTCACTCACAGATGGTTACTAACTTTTGACATTTACTTTCTAAAGCCCAAACTAAACATTCCCATAGACAAGGATAATGCAACCCAAGGGCCCGTTTTCCTAGATGAAAACAAAGATGACCAGCTATAAACGAAGGCTCCTCTAGGGCTTCTCTCCTTACAGCGCTAAGATCCCGCTCCTGAGCTGTCCAACCACACATCACTGCAACGCTCGCCAGCTCGCTTTAACTCTTCCAGGGCCTAGCTCCCTTCCACACTCAGCAACAAGACAGATATCCCCACTGAATTTAGGTTAAACTCATTTTCCTGGACCCTGTGTCTGTCATGTTCTAAATACAGCAGAATGAGCCCTTGTTAAGAACCTTACCAGTTGGCCCTGACTGGTTTGGCTCAGTGGATAGCGTGTCGGACTGAAGGGCCCCAAGTTCGATTCCAGTCAAGGGTTGGGAAAAAAAAAAAAAAAAGAGAGAACCTTAACAGTTGGAGTTGGGTCCTTCTCTGTCCACTTGAATATGGTACGTTTCCTGCTTCCAAAAGAATACGGACACTTTCTTAAGCCATTTCTACATTTCATGTCAATGTATAACCGCAATGCTGGGACCTCTTGCTTGTAAAAGGCGCTGGAAAATTCCCTAGTTACTTCACTGCCATGAATTTTTGGCTAAAATGAAGAATCGCTACTTTTGCCTGTGCACTGCTTTGTTCCAGAAAGGATGTAGTAAGATAGCTATAGTCATCACCTAATTGATTTTTTTTCTCGCTCCCATGCCCCCTTCCTCTACTTTACAAGCTAACATCTTCGTGCTGATTTCTTTATGAGGAGTAACATTCATATTTATCAAGATAATATTCATCTCCCAAAAAGGGGTGAAGCTTGATCTGTTCATTCAACAAACCGTTACTGAGTTTCTGCCCGCTGGACAGCCACAGATCCCACTTCACCCAGCTGATAGCATAGTGGGGACACTCAGAACAAACAGGCAAGTACAACTGAGTGAGATATATGCATGGCAGAGGGACAGAGAATGCTCTGGACCACGCCGCAGGGATGCCTCCCCCAGACTTGGGAGATCAGAGAAGCTTCCCGGAAGTGACATTAGTTTAGAATGTGAAGCATCATAAGCCACTTGAAGGCAATATAAATAGTAACGCCAGCGGAACAGCAGGCGGAGTCAACCTAAATAGTGTTACCCAAGTGAGAGTCAACTTCTAGATGCAGATATGACATGTGGTTATCTTACCACTGCCCCCATGTAACCCACGGACTGTCCACAATTCACCCTAAATGCTAAGTTTTGCAACATATTTCCAGTTCCTTTATTTCTAAATATTTCTGCTTTCTCTGAACACAAATTGTCCTCTTCACTCTCTTTACCCACATCCCAGCTACGAAGCATTTCAACCCAACCCAACAAAGGCCTATGCGGGAGACAACGTGATGAATATGGGAAGTCGAGAGGGGAGGGGAGGCGCTGGGGCCCCAGCACAAGGACCACATAACCACAGAAGCACAGAACTGAGAAAAGCCATGTGACTATCCACTGACCACCCTACTCCCCACAAACCTTGCAGAGGTAACCCAGCCCCACCACTCCTGCTTGTGATACAAACACCCCACTTATCTGACCTTATCTGAGGTTCCATACATTTTTCTCGACCCTGTGTCTGCTGTATTCTAAAGACAGCAGAATGGGCCCTCGACAGCAAGGCCCCTTACCTAACAGTTGGGTCCTTTCCTCTGTCCATTTGAATATGGTACGTTTCCTGCCTCCAAAGGATACGAACATTTTCTTAAACCATTTCTACATTTCCTATCAATGTGTAACCACAATGCGAGGACCAAAGAAACATAATCAGTTTTGACCATTTGCTTTTCCAAAAATCCCTGGACAGTCTACAAGCTAACTGAGTAGTTGGATGAAATTACTTTTTTAAATTTTTTCCAATCCTGAGATTTTATGATTCTATGACATAATTGGAGCCATTTTTGAGGGCTCTAGCCCAGTAAAAGTATCCCAGTCTATAATGTTATTATAGAATAAATATTGGGTTGGTATTTCAATAATATTTGGTTTTTCAAAGTTACCGGACATAATCTCACTGTCAACGGGCAAAGCTGCAACTACATGTGTAAGCAAACCCAGCCTGGGCCGTACTCGGTCACGTGACTTACAACCAAAGACAGAGGGTTTTACTCAAAAGATTAACTGAACACAAAATTTAACTAACACAAAAGAATGCCCTCAATGTTGTGGATGGTATGATACTTCACATCTAAGGGTGTAAAATTATTTTGCTATTGTCTGGCCAGTGTGGTTCCATGGTTGAGCGTCGATCTATAAACCAGGAGGTTGCGGTTCGATTTCTGGTCAGGGCATATGCCCAGGTTGCAGGCTCGATCCCCAGTGGGGAGCATGCAGGAGGCAGCTGATCAATGATTCTCTCTCATCATTGATGTTTCTATCTCTCTCTCCCTCTACCTTCCTCTCCAAAATCAATAAAAATATAAAATTAAAATAAAAATATAAAATAAACTTATTTTGCTGTCCTTCCCAAACTGAATCTAATTATGTTTTGAGATCTGAGTACTAGAAAATACTAAAATTGCATTCAGTCTTTTAGGTGTTTTTAAATAAGTCTTACAGGCATGTAAGCGAGAGCTATGCTCACCCTCTTGTGCTACATAGCCTCATTTATATCTCTGGTGCACCATACTTTACGCATCCAAAACGGAAAGCATATTGGTAAGATACACATCTTCACAACAAATCTAAGGTGACCAGATTTAAAGCGATACACCATTGACCGGGGGGGAGGGGGGGGTCTTTTTTCTTTTCTTTTCTTTTTTTCTTTCTTTTTTTTTTTATTATTACTTAAAATATTACAAAGAATAATCGTGACTTTTTTAAAACACCGCAGGACGCGGGACAAACTGTTAAAAATCGGGACTGTCCTGCCAAAAGCGGGACGTCTGGTCACCTTAAGCTCAAGTGATCGTTCCAAACATAAAAAAAAGAAGCCATCTTCTCAAGTCCTTCACCAGGTGTGCAATATCTAGGGTAAGATTACACCAGAAGTGTATGTGCTCTTCTGAGCCAATATTCTCTTCCTCTACTCTGGAAACAGTATTATAATTAAGGCTGTTCCTGACAGCAAGCAACTAACCACCTGGGTTCAAACCCAGCCTCTTCCACCTCCTAACTGCACGACCCTGGCAAGCAATTTAACCTCTCTGGGCATTAACTTCCATGGGGGGGGGGGGAAATATAATCATGATTCCACCTTCTCCAGAAGGTGGTTGTATTATTTCAATAATACCCTCACCTCACCTCCATCTCTAGTTTGCTTTAAACCAGCTGCTTTAAGGAATTTTAAAAGGGTTACTAGAATATAGGAAAATAAACATGGAGAAGCCACTGAGTCCTAAAGAGAAAGATTTTGGAATTGCTATGGCTCCGCTGGTTGAGTCATATTTAATTAAGTCTGGAATTTCCAAGGACAAAAACAGATCTTTCCAACAGACAAAAAAAAGAAAAGAAAAGAAAGAAAGAAAGAAAGAAAAGAAAAAAACCACGCACACACCCTAGTCACTAGTGGGATCAGCGTTGGAGAGTTCCTAAGAAGTTGCTCTTAAGGACTGGGGTGGTAACAGCGAACAGCACTCTGTTGAAATGGGAGGGAAGGGACAGATACCTCCATCAACTAGAAGCAATCTTTTCATATCATCCTCCCTCTCAATATTTCAGCTCTACTGCTAAGTCTGGGTGAACCAACTCTAAACACTGTATAAACCTGGGAACACTGGGAGAGGGGGGAGGAGTGGAGGCCAGTGTGCAGAACAGTCAGTGGGACTGCGACTAAGTCACTGTGAACACCTCAGTGACCCATACTTTGTGCATTTGGGGCTACAGAGTTAACCCCTCCACTTCCCCATGACTGATTCATTGCTACTACATTTGGCTAAAGAGCAAAACTGTCACCCAAGCAACATCAGTCTCGTTAGAAGATGAGGAACTGCCAGCATCAGCAAATATAATGACCCTTTTGAAGGCAGCTGCTTGAGGACCTGTGAATCATTTTGCAATGCCCAGACAGGGCAAACCACATCAACACTCCATCTAAACAGCAAGCATCGACACTACCATCAAAAACAAACTGATGACCTGTCAGCCCTCCAGTTCTTCTTTCCCTAGCAGGCCTACTGGTGACGCACCCCATTAATTTTTAAATCATACTCGGAGTAAGTCTCCGCCGACCTGTCCGATGAAGACCTCAAGTCAGGCCACACCTGCAGATGTCACTAACAGTTCACTCTCCCCAGCCCCAAGTACAGAGCAGGAGAGGCCTGAGTTGAAGCAGCTGGGGAAGCCGAAAGCAACGAAGGCCTGTGTCAGGAGGTCAGCAGACCAGCAGACCCGGGCCAGAGAAGTCGTTGCTGCTGGCCATCCTGCCTCAAGTTCTGGGAGTTACAAGTCACATGCTGCCGCTGGTCTTTTTTGTTTAAATGTATTTTTATTGATTTCAGATAAGAAGGGAGAGGGGGAGAGAGAGAGAGAGAGAGAGAGGGAGGGGGGGAGAGAGAGAAAGAGAGAGAGAGAGAGAGAGAGAGAGAGAGAGAGAGAGAGGTCAATGATGAGGGAGAATCATTGACCGGCTGCCTCCTGCACGCCCCACACTGGGGATCAAGCCCGCAGTTTGAGCATGTGCCCTGAGAGTTGAACCACAAGCTCTTGGTTTATAGGTCGGTGCTCAACCACTGAGCCACACCGGCACACCCCTGAATTTTCTGAGATCCCAAGTCGATAAAGACTGATGCAAGTGCATAATCTTCATTGCCCTCAAGCCCATAACTGGTGAAGCCTGAGTGTGGCAAGAATAAGGCTCTGGTGAAAGCACATTCACCCCCTCTATTCCCTCTCCCACTGTTTCCTTCCTCAAGGCTTTAGTGCCACCTCTCACTGCTCTCTCTTGAGACTTACTTCCAGTTCCAGATCAGTAATTCCTTCCTTCTGCCACATGCTGGTTTGCTCAACGGGTGATCCTGTCACCAAGCTTTCCATTTCTCACACCCCCTAATTATTTGGGATGTGTTGAAGAATCCATTAGGTGATAAGGAATAACCTCACATGATCCCACTCAAGATTTCAGAATCTCCGTGGGGGGAAAAATCTTGCTTATGGAGGCAGTGTTTCTCCAAAGGCCCAGCAGTCTATGTGCACTACACATGAGCCACGGACACTGCACATGCATCTGCCTCCTCCTGGGCTGTAGAAAGGAGGTGAGAGCAGGACATCTGCCACCCCCCACAGGAAGCAGATTTGGGATGGTCTGTCCCCTAGCATTCTGGGTACTCCACTTGGGAGTGAGAAAGGGGCTGTCAGCATCAGCAGAAGGGAGACCGGGAGAGAAAAAAGTGCCATTTGGACAAAACTGCTTCTGGTCCTTGTCTATCAGAGTGCTGCTTTCTGGTGCTGTTCCTCTGTGCCACCTTCTGCTCCTCCATCCCAACTCTACTTGCCAAACACCCCAAGATGTTTCTAAGAGGCTCTGAATTATTGAGGAACCTGGGGAAGATGCTTTGGGAAAAATTAAGTGCAAAAACAGACAGCCCAGTACAGCTGGTGCAAATACTTGGTCATTGGCAGTTTCTTCCTAAGGCGGAAAGGGAATGGGGGGAGACGGGGGAAGCCAGCCTCTGCTAAATAATAATGAGATTCACAGAACAACAGACACAGCAGCTCCAAAGTTCACATCTCTCCGGCTCTACTCACCCCGAGCCATCTTGCTCCTTTATTGGCAGCCTGTTGAATCTGGACTCTTTTCAGGGTGACATGGTAAACAGCCCCTTCCTCTACCTCTTCGCCCCAGTCCTGGATCGAGCTCTACCAGGGCATGGGAAAGAGAAAGAAAAAGGTTTTTTTTGTTTTTTGTTTTGTTTTGTTTCCCCACCACCACCACCACCTCCTCTCTGCAAACCGCAATCTCTCCCAGATGCGTTGCAGCTTACCCCAGCACTCAGGGCAAAAGACAGACTGTTCAAAATAAATATTACAGTCAGAGCTGTGCAAGACACATTGCGATAAAGGGAACGCTGAGATTTTCTTGGCCCCCAGCCCTTTCCTGTGGTATCAGGATCCCCGGACTTTTCCATTTAGCTGTTTTCCAAGACTCATTCACATATCTTAAATAATGTTTAAGGCGTGCTGTTTTTTCTTTTTTTTTGGGGGGGGGGGTCCTTCTTAAAGAAACTGTGGTTTAATCCTGATTAACTTTTCCCCCTTAAGGGAAAGAAAAAAACAATTCCTTGGTAGGAGAAAAGTTTGTACTTTTAGAAGAGGCTCCGCTAGTGGAGGGAACTACATTTTAAAGTCAGACACAAACAAGCATTTAAAATGCCCAGGGTCCTGACACTTTTGGAAGTCAAAGGCTTCCTTCCCATCGCCTTTCTCTCCTCCTATTGTTTGGGGGAACCAGCAAGTCAGCGGGGGGTGGAAAGTTTTCATTTCCACAAAGTCATCTGGCAAGTGCAGAAGCAGCGACACATCCTCACGCAGCTTCTAGGAACACACGCGCACGGACGGGGGCCCGGCTTTCCACGTCCCGGGCCAACCGGGGAGTCCGGGTTAAAGAGCCGCCGGCACCGAGCGCTCCGCGGCTCGCCCCGACTCTCTCCTTAAAAGTTGTCCCTTCGGGCGGACGGACATCTGCCCCACACGCCCCGCAGGGAGAGCTGAGAAAGGAGGGCTCCGGGAAGGGAGCAGAGCCGGGCGCCCAGGCACGCGGTGCCGAGCGGGGACGGCGCGCTCCGTCCACCCCGCGGAGTCCCGAGCGCCCAGAGCCAGCGGGGAGAGCAGAGTTCCGTTACCATTTTAGCTCGCCAGAGCAATCTCATCCTCAGGGTTCCCTCCGGTTCGGGGACGCGGCATGGTGCGCCCTGCTCCCAGGCCAGCGGGTCCCTGCGCGGTGCAGCCGCGGCGCCCCGGGCCCCGGTCCGCGCTCCGAGCACAGACACGCGCTGCGCTGCCCCCGCCGCCGCCGCCGGTGCGCGCGACTCCGGCCACAAAGGGAGCGCGGCGAGCGAGCCGCCAGCGAGGCCCGCAGACTCCTCCCCGCGCCTCCGCCGCTCGGTGATGTCAGGCTTTCCTGTTGGTGCTGGGAGCGCACGCTCCGCTCCTTAGACCCCAGGATAAAGTTAGCGGTGACCCTATTCTCCTCGCTGCTCACCCGGTGCCAAAAGGGAATCGGGGCGGCGTAGGGGGCAGAAATGGGTCTCCTCCCTTCGCCAAAAGAAAGGAAGGAGGAGGAGTGCAGGCAGGATGGGAGGAGAGGGTCGCGAAAACGTGTTATCTGCCTGTTACCGATGGAATGCCGATTAAATCAGGGCGGCCCCAATGAGTGAAGCAATACTAGAGTGCAGAAAGTTTTTTTATTAAGGAGGGAGGGAGGGGGGAGGGAGGGGGAGAGAGAGAGAGAGAGAGAGAGAGAGAGAGAGAGAGAGAGAGAGAGAACACTGCTCAGAGGCTGTACCAGAACCTGTGCCCGGGTATGAACCCTGGTCCGCATCATCGTTCTACACACAGGATATTACTCTGGACTCTACCATCCATTACAAACCACAGGTCATCCCACAGTACCTGGCCATCGTGCGAGGGAAGGCAGAAAAGCAGAAAAGAGTTTTGCTGGGCCTGAATGAATGGAAAGTGGGCGGGCAGTGGCCCTGAGGGCGAGTTTTTGTGAGCTGTCACCATCTCCAGTTGTCTGTACTGTAGGGACACAGCAGGATAACAACCACAGGGGGAAGCCATTCATGGACAGCCTGCCAGAGGGAGTTTTGTCATAACAGGACAAAAGATTATGGCCATTTTTAGACTCCATTTTAATAAATCAACAGCACGATACCAGATGATAATGCAGTCAAACTTGGGCACATTATGGAATTCCATGCCAGTTACAAAACCTTTAGGGCTCATGTCTTTTACACTCTTCAGCCCTAAATGGGTTTCATCGCCTTTTGTGTGTTTTTTTAAAGATCTCTCACGAACTGACATGGAAAGGCATAAGGTAGGCCCTGGTTAATAATAAATATATCACGAGTTGTTTGAAAAGCTAGAGAATCAAGTGTTCTGATGTTCCCAGGAAGGCAGAAAAGGAAAAACAAAAGGACATTAGGACACTTGAGGACATCTAGAAGTCACTCAGCCATGGTCTCCTCGCCCAACCAGAATCTCCAGAGCTCAGCAACTGTGGAGGAAGACCAGATCCTTCTGTGGGCACCAGGACAAGGCCCCCAGAGTCCTGAGGAAAATCATGTGGAAGCCCAACTTCCTTGCTTTGAAAGCCATCCTCAGCCCCCAGCCCACCCCTGGAGAACCTGTTCCTTGATTTGAAGACCGCAAGATGTACCCATGGATTAATTTCACCATCCCTGTAAATTTGAAGACTCCTGAAGATTTTCTGCTTCAGGGATATCAAGCAGTTAGTTTCTTTGCCCTCGCCCCTTCGAGGAGCCTTCCTGGACAAGGAAGCTAATAACAGGTCTCACCACCTTCTCCCTGGCTGGCCACCTGGTGGGGAAAGAGGAAAGAACAGACTCTGAGCAGACCCAGCTTCAAATCCACGCTCACGTGAAGACAGAACTTGGGCTCTACCTCCCTGGACTTTGATTTCCTCGTCTGCAAAGTGGGATGAACATCTACCTCACAGCGTTTGAACAGGATTAAGTGACATACGTTTGCAGGCCTTCTAGCACATGGTAAGTGATCAAGAAGAGTTCCATTCCGTTACTATTGTACTTCTCCCAAACTGTATTTTCCCAGACTCACTGAAGTACTGCATGCATGCCAAGTGGGGAAATCTAAAAAGTCTTCTCGCTGAAGTTATCATTTCAGAGAGGTTTTCCCAAGAATAATTACTTGTATTTATATCTGATAAAGAATGTGATTTTGTCCAAATGCTGATAAAAAAAAAGAAACAGGCTGGTTGTTGGTTTTTTTGTTGTTATTGTTAATCCTCTCCTGAACATATTTTTCCGTTGATTTTTAGAGAGAATGGAAGGGAGGGGGATAGACAAAGAGAGAGAAACATCAATGTGAGAGCGACACATCGATTAGTGGCCTCCCGCACATGCTCCCACCTGGGCGGGGACAGGATCGCAACAGAGGTACCTGCCATGCCCCTGTGCTCTTGACCAAAACAACCTGCGACCCTTCAGTCCATGGGCTGATGCTTTATCCACTGAGCAAAACTGGCTAGGGTGAAAAAAAGGCTGGTTTTATGCTAGATAGAGCAATCTAGTGTTGCCGTTTATAACTTTTTGAATATTTATTTTTAGATATTTCACCTGCAGGCAGCTCAGTCAGTGTTACCTTTTTACACATACCTTTAGGTGAAATACTCCTAGTCAATATGTGGGAAGGATAGACCACCAAGTCATTTATAACTAAGTTTGAATTTATTTACCAGATTAGTTGTATCCATGACCTAGCATGATCTAAGAAGACAGGTTAAGTTTTATTAAAAGGAGATTAATAATGTTTCATAGTTTTTAGTGTACAAGTCTTTGATCTCCTTGGTTAAGTTACTCCTATTTTATTGTTTTTGATGCTATTGTAAATGGGATTTTCTTAATTTCATTTTCATTGTTAGTGTACAGAAATGCAATTGCTCTTTATATATTGATTTTATAGCCTACAACTTTACTGAATTCATTTATTAGTTCTAACAAGTTTTGTGGGGGGATGCAAAAAATGTGGAGCAACATCCCATGTTTTTGGATTAGAAAACTTAATCTTGTTAAAGTGTGCCTACTACCCAAAGTGATCTATAGATTCAATGCAATCCCTACAAAATTCCAATAGCATTTTTTACAGAAATAGAAAAAAAGAACCCTGAAATTTATATGGATCCACAAAGGACACTGCTTAGTCACAGCAATCTTGAAAAAGAACAAAACTGTAGGTCTCATACTTTCTGATTTCAAAACATATTACAAAGCTATGGTAATCAAAACAGTATGGAACTGGCATAAAGACAAACATATAGACCAGTCGAACCTAATAAAGAGCCAAGAAATAAACTCAAGCATCTACCATCAACTGATCTAGAAACTATACCTTCAGCTCTCTGTATGTCCCTAAAAAACTTTTGACATAAAGATGTGGAAGCAAACCTAAATCCATCAATAGATGAATGGATTTAAAAAATGTGGTATATACATCTTTATGTCAGCTATCTGTATGTCAATTTAAAAAACTGCATTTCTGTACATTTGAATTAAGGCTTCTCTTAAACTTTCAACCTTGTATTGCAAAGGGTAAAGATCCAGTCATGCTTGGTTAAAGATGAACAATCCTCACCCTGGCCAGGTGGCTCAGTTGGTTGAAATGTTGTCCCATACACCAAAAGGCTGCAGGTTCAATTTCTGATGAGGGCACATACCTAGGTTACAGGTTCTATCCCCAGTCGGGGCATGTATGAGAGAGAGGCAACTGATGGATGTTTGTCTCTCACACTGATGTTTTGTCCTTCCTTCCTTCCTTCCTTCCTTCCTTCCTTCCTTCCTTCCTTCCTTCCTTCCTTCCTTTCTCTTCTTTCTCTCAAATCAATAAAAAATATCCTCGGATGAAGATTTAAAAAAATGTACAGTCCTCTAAACACTCTTTAAGCAATAGAGAGTTGCTGCTATTTTCTGAGGGACCAAAGTAATTTTATTAATTATCAAAGAGATACTATAAGGTATAAATTAAAATCGCCATGCTGTTATCAAGTTCTATTTAAGGAAGCAACTCACAAGCCAATGTTAGGTGCACCCACTACAACTAAAGAAGAGGCTGCCCTGGGGTAGAAAGGGGAGACAGAGGAAACATAAACATAGCCCTGACAGATGGCAGGCCCAAAGCAGGGCACTCCCCTGGTCATGATGACAAACCTTTTACCAATTGTTGGTGGTTATTCCTAATTGTTGCTGATGCTCCCCCGAGGAGGAAGTTGGTTACTGGAACACTATGTGTAACTTGGACTAATGAGTATTATTCCTCATCTAATTATAGATTTC
Organism: Murina feae; assembly: GCA_004026665.1. Lineage (NCBI taxonomy): Eukaryota > Metazoa > Chordata > Mammalia > Chiroptera > Vespertilionidae > Murina > Murina feae. The sequence continues at coordinate 15,660 of PVJC01026755.1, forward strand.
TGTAAAAAGAAAAAGGACAGCTAGAAATCTGTTCCTTTGATTGAAAACATACAACAATCAGCTCAGACATGAGGCCAGGTCTGTGTTATATATAATAAAACATTCTGCAAAATGAAAGATAGGGACCTGATGCCATGAAGACTTTGACCAAAATTACAGAAGGACGCACTGGGCGATTAGCCAAATCATATGTTGTTTTGGGGCTAAAGGAACCTACTTTTTCCATAATAATGATATTAAAACGGCACTGAAGATCCAAATAAGTTAGAACCACTATAAGTTAGAGGCTAAGCGTGGTGGCTTTGAGTCCTAGATGCATCACTTCTCTCTGAGATGAGGTGTATAACATCTCTAAGCCTATAAAAAATAGGGCTACAGAGAGGGGAATAAGAGAAAAAAAATAGGGCTACAAACACCTTGGCTCATAGTGAGAATTAAATATGATAATCCACACCAAACCCTTAGCACAGTATCTGGCACCATGGTTACTGCTGAATGTTGTCTAGTAGTAGTCATCATTGTCGTCGTCGCCTTGAACATATCCGGCTCCTCCCACCACAGAGCTTTTACTCATGCAATTCTCCCCTTTAGGGACATCCCTCCCTCTTCCCTTCTCCCATCCCAGTTAAGTCCCCTAAGGTGTGCTCTCGTGGCACCTTGTTCCTATCTTTGTGGCTCTATCACAGTTGTAATTTTATATTTAATTGTATGATTATTTGGTAAATGTCTGTTCCCCCAAACTCTGCAAAGACAGAAGAAATGTCTGTTTTTTTTCTCACTACTGTATTCTAGCAGCACACAGTGCCTAGCACAGAATAGATGTGCAATAACTATTTGATTGATTGACAGCTAAATATGTAGATAAATGCCATGCTACAAATTCAGTAAGTGCTTAGTGATTATTGTTGAGTCATATAAATGAATCACTCAATATTGTCTCCACCTCTAAGTTGCTGATACTCTACAAGTAGAGAAATTACAAAGAGCATAAGTGAAAAATGGACTTTGCAAATCCACAGATCAGAGAGTACAGATTAGGAAAGCCGGTAGACTGTGCAACGTGTCACCAAGAGGACACAGAAAATTGGTCAGGAGGGACCCACTTTTAAAGGACTTGCAGGAAATTACAGCCTTTATCAAGGCTGTGTCAGCTACAGCCTTTAAAGAAAATGAAATATGGACTTGGAGGAAGAGAGGGAGGTCTTCCAGGGGAGAGGATGGCAGGTTCAAAGGATGATATCTGGTTGGAAAAGTGGCTCATACAGTCCAAGGAAATGAGGTTTGGATAAAGTAGTTGGTTGGTGGAGATTCTTGAATTTTTCTTAAGAGGACATTGGAATGATAAAGCAGAGTGTGAGTAAGATGATTCTAATAATTTCCCACAGGTTGGCTTAGGGGGAAGAAAGCATGGAGGTAGAGTGAACTGACAGGGAACTGTTGGAGTAATGGACATGCCAAATATTTAACACCTAGGTTGCAACAAGATTTGAAATAAAGAAATGAATCTCAGTGATTTTTTTTTTGCAAAATTGATGTTGCAACCTAATGATAGGCAGCATATTGCAAGTAAATAGGAGGGGAAAGAAAAAAAACTACAAGTTTTTAAGACTGGGACACTGGGATTGAAGTGGAGACATGAAAATAAAGAGAAAAGGGATTTTCTGCTTTGGGGGGAAAACATTACAAGTTCAGTTCTGAGGAGAAAGAAAACAGAGATATTTAAGAGTGATCAGAAGGAAAGATAAAGACTAGAAATGAAGAAAGTTGGTTGCAAGTTGGTATGTATATAAGGAAGTTGTTTGAAACCATAAATCATATGATCCCTCCTCAGGGGAAGAGAAACAGAGTCTAGAGCAGTGGTTCTCAACCTGTGGGTCTCCTAAATACATACTGCATATCAGATATTTACATGACGATTCATAACAGTAGCAACATTACAGTTATGAAGTAGCAACGAAAATAATTTTGTGATTGGGGGTCACCACAGCATGAGGAGCTGTATTAAAGGGTCGCGGCATCAGGAGGGTTGAGAACCACTGCTCTAGAGGCACCCACAACTGAAGAAAATCAAACGAAATTAAGGAGAGAGAAGAGGATGAGGAAGAGAAGGACACAGAGGCTTGAGTTGTGGGAATGTACTCAGAAAGGAAAGCTCATGCAATTAAAAATTCTCCAACGCTGAGTTGAGTCTTGGGATATAGTCAGTGGACTTTAGAATGCTGAAAAGAATGAGATTTACCCTCTGCTGCTATCACAAGAAATTACACATAACTTCAAGAAGACTTCCCCTGTTTAAAAGCATAAAAAAGGTTTTTCTTTAAATTATGGCTAGTTATTCTACTCGATGACACTCTTCAATAAAATGTAACCAAAGTTAATTGAAAGCCTTAGTGTGGTCAGTTACATAACACCAGAATTGCTGAATAGCTTAAATGCAGTGTTTTCCCAGAAATATTTGTCTTTTGGATGAAACCATGAATGGAAAGTTTCTGCCTCAAAGGAGAAGTTTTGAGAAGGTGGAGAGAAAAGAAAAGCATATATAATGGAAACAGAACTATAACAATAATTAACCAAAACGCTACAAATATTGGTAACTGCTCACACAAGGACAAGCAAAACAGAAAGAAAAGTGAACTTTACCACTTTAGAGAGTTGATTGTTGGTTGTGTATCATGTCTTCTTAAAAATCAGAAAATATCTCATATAATGCCTTTGCCAGGAACAATATTAGACAGGCCTTTGGTTCTTCTGATTTTCTTGTTCAACTGGCAGAATCCACTCAGAAGAACCCATACTGATCCCATTTTGTCTAAGACGTAAAGTGAGGTCTGTAGATGAAAACGTGTTTAGTTTGGGGCTGGAGAAGGGCTGTGTCATGACCTTGGTTTACTCAGCTTCTAGTTAGGCAAATAACTGCTGCTCTGGAAAGCTGCACGGAGATCTCACTTCCACCCTGGCTTTTCTGCCCTTCCCCTCCAAGGAGAGGGAAGGAGGAGGGAGGGAGGAAATGAAGGAGGGAAGGAGGGAAGAAAGGAGGAATATTTTTTTTTAATTGTGAGAGGGATTGACTCCATCGGAGAAGCCATAGGCCTGAGGCTATAGAAGCTGAGCAGGGCTGTTGAGGACAGGACATTGTGGGAGGGGAGAATTGATGGAGTTGGCTGGCTTTCATCTCAAACCTTAATCATAAAATCTAATGATTTCTCTCCAGAATGTCATAAACCCAACAGAAAAGCATTGTAAAGAAATGATGGTGCAATTATAAGTTATGTGGCCACCTTATATCAAAATAGGGAGTATATTTTTTCTTATAGCCAAATAGGTCATGTGTTTAACATTATTCAAAGGAATTTCTCTCCTATAACTTGCCAGGATATCCTGCTGTGATGTTTGCGTGTCCTGTGCCCAAGGAAACCACACCACCCTTGGTTGAAATGAAGGCTGCACGAGCTTAGCACGAGGACCAGCTGGCATTCTTGGGTTACATACCCAACTCAGGCTAAGTTTTTAGTCTTCCCCACCGGAAAAGGCTTAGGGGTAAAGTGGGGATTGGGAAATCAGCAGAAAACCCCTCAATTTGATTAGTTCTATAAATTTATAGCAGACTCGAGATGCCTTAAGAAGGTCCAAAAGGTCCTAGAATCAGTTCCGGGTATCAAAAAGAAATTAAATTCCCTTTGGGGGTAGGTTCCAAAGATTTCAAAACAAAATTAGACCTGCTAGGATGCTGGCATGATAGGTAACCATGCGTTCAAGGGCATCAGCCTAGGATGGTGAGCAGCGAGACAGACAGAGGCTGGCCATGGCCCTCACCTCACAGAACAAAGCTGCCATATATCAGCCTTGGACTGCCTATCTCTGGGCCATTTCATGAGAAAGAAATAAAACTCCTTCTTGTTTACACTGTAGTGAAATTGGCTCGCTCTCTCTCTGTTACATGCAGCCAAATCTATATTCCTGTTAATACATCTGTTAAATGGAACAGAAATCAGTAAAGGTAAGAGAGGCACATTAACCGAAGGCTAGATCATAGCTCTGAAATTCACTCTGATGTATTCTGATTCTGAAATTATTCTAGGCTCTGAAAAAGAGTTCTTTACTTACGATTGACTCGATGAATATGCAGTAAATATTTGCTGAGTGTCCACTCTACATTAGGCACTGTGCTAGACAATACAGAAATAAATTTTGACAAGACAGTTGTGGTGCTAACAGATTAGAGAGAGAAACAGACAAAACATGTACATTACAGTATCATAAATGCTGAGAGAAAAGTTGCCGTTGGAGTATACAAGCTGAGCCTATAGGATTCAGGAGTGCTTCCCAGAAAGAATAATTCGAAAATGAGTTCTGAAAGATGTGATGGAATTAGATATAGCACAAGGAGGGGTTGGGGGTGAGGGGCAAGCAACCAGGCAGAAGGAACAGAATAAGGGAAAGCCCAGGACTCAGAGGGGTCACAGATTGAATAGACTCCTAGGCATGGCCCACTAGCTCACCAAACACACCGCTCTGACTCCAGGCAACCCTGTGAATGAGTGACATCCCCAGGGTCCTGTCCTCAACAGCCCTGCTCAGCTCCTGTAGCCTCTGGCCTATGGCTTCTTCCATGGAGTCAATCCATCTCATATTTGGTCTTCCCTTTTCCTACTGCCTTCTGTTTCCCCAGAATTATTGTCTTTTCCAAAGAACCCTACTTTCTTATGTGTCTGAAGGAGGACAGCTTCAGTTTTGTCAGTTTAGCTCCAGGACCTACTAGTTCACCTGTCTGGTGGTCCAGGGTATCCATAGAGCTCTCCTCCAACACCATATTTCAAAGGAATCCATTTTTTCCTGTCAGCCTCTTCATTGTCCAACTTTCATATCCTCACATAGTCATTGGGAATAGGCTTGTACTGTACGTTTTTCCCCCCAAAAGAAGTTAGTGCTATCTCTTCACTTTGTGAGTACTAATTTGTTGTAATAGAATAATAATAATAATAGATGTATGTCCCATGGACACATGAAGTATGCTTTTGTTTTGTTTTATGTAATCCCATTATCCCATAACTAATTCTCTGTGAAGGCTCAGATAAATAAATGACTATTCTAATGACTTTAACAGAGCACATCCTCTGTGTGAGGCACAGACCTGCACTGTACATACTGTTCCTGGGTCCAAAGTAAGGGAGGCAGAGAAGGAAATGAACAAAGCAAGCAGGCAAGAGGCAAGAGCATTATTGTGGGCTTCTATGGAACCAGCCAGACTCTACATTCCAAACCAGATTGTGAGTGTTACAATCTGTCCCACTTAGAATCGCCATCCTAGCACATCCCAGGTAAGAGTCTGGCGCATGTCGGGGGCAGGATGGGAGGCCTTCTCTCATGTCCCACCTTGGAAATACTCAAATTCAGTGCGATCCCTGACCAGGGAACGGGAGAGAAGACCAGAGAGTGGGATCCCTTTGGGGGGAGAAGTGGGGTAGGGAGGGAAGCAAGTTTAGAGATACTAAGTGCTGTGAGCCACCTGAAGAAGATGTAAGTATGAACAGAATTTCAAGGCAACGGGGAAGGGTTCAGGGGAGCAGGGTAGGAGAAAAGAGCAATCCAGCAGAGGGAAAGGCATGAGCCCAAGCATAGAGGTCAAATGCAAGGTCATCATAGACCAGGCAGAGGGAAGGCAGCCTCCCAGAGAGAATGATCTTCCTGGACACAGGCCACTATAGCTGTTGCTCACTCTTTCACCAGGGTATTCCATGAGTCATATCTATGGAAATATGTAACTTCACTCAGCATAGACTAGCCAAGTTTCTCTGCGCTAGGGTGGTTTGAGATCTACCCAACCCACTTGAGGTAGGTGAGAATTATGTGTGATTTAGCTACCACAGCATGACTATCACCTATGTGCAGGTACGCATATTTTTGTGTTGGTAAATACTAACACTTTGTCGCTTTACAAAGTAATTCTACATATATTAGTCCCCTTAATCTTCACAATGGCTCCAAAACTAGAGGTATTATTATCTCCACTCAAAGTTCCAGATTACAAAGACAATGTAAAGGAGCCAGGTCTTAGAGCCAAGTAGAACATCTATTTGCATCTTTGCTGTTGCTGACATTATTTAGGACTTAAAGCACCTTACAAGTACGTGAGCTCTTCATACCCATTTGGAATCGGGTGCATTCACACAGTTGCCAGCACTCAAGAATTATGATGTGCATACGGGCTCTTTCCTGAGTGGCTTGTCCTTTTCATTCCCATTATCCCGGTTCAGGTTCATATTGCCTGGCACAATGGCTCCATTCATTCATGCGTATAATCACATAGGCAGCCACTATGCTTCAGGTACTGTGGTAGGTGCTGGGGATCAATACAGTGCCTCAGCTGTCAGAGAAATTACAGTGCTGTGCTAGGGAGGAGAGACATGAGTAAATAAGACCTTTAGAAGACTGTGAGACTATTACAATGGAGCAGCCATATGGAGGGCCCCTGGCATCATGGACAAGCACCTTATCCAGAGTCAAGAAGTCAGGAGAGTCTACAGCTGAGACGTTAACGGAAAGCCAAAGTTAGCAAAGAAAAAGGGTCAGGGAAAGGAATGGCATGGGCAGAGGCATGGGTGTCAAAGAAAGCAAAGCAATTTCACAGCGAGAACTGGATATAGTTTGATATGCCTGAAGGATGAGTGCAGCGGGAAGAGCTGTGGAGAGCTGAGCTAAGCGTCAGATTACAAAGAGGTTGGAAGCCATGTTAAAGAATCTGGATTTTATCCAGTGCAGTGGAGACCATAAAGAGGTTTCATGTAGAGTTACATGGGAAGACTTGCATTTTTAAGAGATCTTACTGTGACATAGAGAAAGGATTGGAGCAATACTGCTCCCAGAGAAATATAATCTGAGCCACTTATGTAATTTCAACTTTTCTAGCTGCCAAATTTAAAAAGTAAAAATAAACGGATGAAATTAACATTTCTTTAGTTAACTTAATATTACCATTGTTAATAATATAGTTTAACTCACAGTATTAGAAAGAGGTACAGCCCTAGCTGGTTTGGCTCAGTGGATTGACAGTCGGCCTGCAGATGAAGGGTCCTGGGTTCCATTCCAGTCAAGGGCACACACTTCCAGTTATAGGCTCGATACCCAATTCATGCAGGAGGCAACCAATTGATGTGTCTCTCTCACATCAATGTTTCTCTCTCTGTGTGTCTCTCCCCCTCCTTTCCACTCTCTCTAAAAATCAATGGGAAAATATCCTCAGGTGAAGATTAACAAAAAAAGAAAAACAGAAAGAGAGAGAGAGAGAAAGAGAGAGAGAGAGAGAGAGAGAGAGAGAGAGAGAGAGAGAGAGAGAGAGAGAGAAATGTGAACACATTGGAGAAGTATTCAGGAAGGGGAATAGTAGAAAATTATTACAAATGAACTTTAGTTCATTTTACACACCAGGGGCAAACTAGGGTTGAATTAATCTTGCTGAAATATAGCTGTGATTAAGATACTCCCTTACTTTAATTTTTTCCTTTTTTCTTTTTTTTTTTTTTTGTTGTTGTTGTTTGCCTTTTCCTACCAAATAAAGCCCAAGTTCTTCAGCCAGCATTGAGCTGAGCCTTTCTCCAGTGTTTGCATCCTCCCATCCACACAGCTGCAGAGACATCCCAACGTCCAAGACCAGGCATAAATAAGCTTACACAGAAGGAATGAGAAGACCTCAGCTTAGCACTCTGGGATGTAGCATCAACCGTTCCTACGGCTAATCAGGCCCCGTGTTCCAGGTCTAACTCCTGGCTTGGAACTCTGCCCGGTCCCTCTGGGTGGGGCCCCTGCTTCTTGCTTTCCATTCCTTTCTTTCCTCCTTCCAGACCTTGGAAATCTGCCCATGAGCCTGAGCTCAGTGGCTGAAGCCTGCTGACTGCTGACTGACTTTCTTTTTTTTTTTTTTTTTTCCAGGAATCTGAATTTTTTTTTTTATCTTTATTGTTCAGATTATTACAGTTGTTCCTCTTTTTTCCCCCATAGCTCCCCTCCTCCCAATTCCCACCCCAACCTCTGACCTTGCCCCCCCATTGTCCTCATCCATAGGTGTACAATTATTGTCCAGTCTCTTCACGCATCCCCAACACCCTTAACCCCCAAAAATTGTCAGTCCACTCCCTTTCT
>PVJC01026756.1:0-23756 GCA_004026665.1 Murina feae
GAGTGCACAAATTTTTGTGCACCGGGCCCCTAGTATTTTAATAATATTCCCTTTGAAAGTGGTCTTGTCAGATGGAGGTTAGATCCATTTCGTCTGGGTTTCTTGCCTCCTTTTCCTAGATCTGCAGAGCCACCTGAGTGGTTTTGCTTGCAAAGCTCTCTTAGAGTGTAGAACCCAAGGATACTTTGTAAGTCTATCAGTAAGTACCAGATCATAGGGTGTGTGACAATGGCAGGCCCTACCCTGAGAAGTTAGAAAGCCTTCTCCTTGCTGCTGTTACATGCCTCCTGCTGCTTTGCAGGAAGGAAACCCTGGGGAAACACAGCTCTGCACAATCAAAGAATTGTCATGATGTGCTCTTCATAAAACATCTTCATGAACTCGAATGTCAACAGTGATCCTCCAGGGCCATAATTTTATATACCGGTACACTAATCTGATTCTCCCAGAAATACACGAAGGCTCTAAGAGCACACCACTTCTTCCTTTATGTATAACAACATATGATTTAAGGTTCTCTGCTTGATATACTCTGCTTACAATTTTTATTTAATGTTTTTTAAAAGGGAAGGGATACATAGCAGAGACTATGTCCCTGGCAGTCTCCCTGGGGGAAATACTGCTGGTGCCATGAATCTTGATCACCAGAATTTGACCAGAAAAGCTATTTATACAATGGCAGTGGTGACAGCTCAAAGGGAGACTCATGGGACTGGTTTAGAAGTTGGTCATAGAAAACTCTCCAAGCTCAAATGTTACTGAGGTTGTTGAGAAAACTAAGAATATCCCTGAGGCAATGCATGTCTGTGTGCAATACAGCCGAGCTGGGAGGAAAAGTGGTCCCCATATTATCAGAATCACTTGGAGGCTATTTTAAAATGATGTTAAATCTCACTTTTGTGGACCTGTTTGGATGAATCTGGAAGTGAGGGAGGTCAGGAATCGATAGTTTAGCAAGCTCCCCCAGGGGATTCAATTTGGGAACTTTCTATTGCCCCTCATAAAAGCTATTTTAGCTTCCAGGACTGAAACTCTGTTCTTCCTCCTGGCAAGAAGAAAGGGATGGTAGGAGACATAGTGGACAAGTGGACAAATTCAGAGTGCTTGTCACATGGAGAAGTCAGGAGCACTGTAGTCTCTCCCCTCTCTCCCAGAGCACAGTCCCTGTTTGGTAGACAAAGACCATCAAGGTCAAACATTGTTCTGAAATAGAGGGTTTATTGAGCCATATGTTATCCAGAAAAGGGCTATAAAAGGTCTCGGGGATGCAGTTTAAACCTCCAACAGCAGGGCTAGATGGAGAAGAGGAGCATGCCCATTGTCTCAGGACAAGCCGGGCACTTTTATACAATAAGTTTGGGGAAGAAAGATGTACGTTGTTTTGAAATCTTTGTACTGTGGACAAAGTGGGCAGGAGAAAGTGAGGTGGGAGCAGGTCTGGGATAGATCATAGCCCGTAAGGAAGAAGTGCTTGCTGATTTTGGGTTAGTTACAGCCAACAGTCTAGAAAGGTCCTACACAAGCAGGATGTGGTGGTGTCTGGCGGTCGGCTCTTCTCTCTAGATAATCATGGAAATAGCCACCTGGAGTTAATTCAAAGTTTAAAACACACACTCAGGGATGTGAGTTAATTGTGTATCTTTTGTTAAATTTGACCCACAGCTCCGTTAACTGATTCACTTCTGCTGCCCACCCCCCCCCCCACACACACACACACTCTGGCCTGTTATAATTTAATTTAGGATATCACAGAATTTTTCTCTTGTCATCTTCTAATACTATCCTGAGTAAGCAGCCAATGGGCTGTCCCTTCTGGGAGATGCTGGCCTCCCACGGCCTCCTGGGAACAACACTGGAAGCTTCAGGGTCACGCTGACTGTTGCAATCCTATGTTGGCTTCATCCTCCCAAATTATTTTTATATCAACTTTTTTGAGGTACAATGTATATAAACAATAAAATACAGCCATATTAAGCATAAAGTTTGATGAGTTTTATCAAATTTATTACTTGCCTAATCACCAAAGTCATGATGGAGAACAGTTTCCTGTCACCCTAAAAAGTGACCTCCTGGCCTTTGACCATCACTGCACTCAACACCCAACATTAGTCCACCTTCTGCCACCGTCGATGAGTTTGCCCATTCTAGAACTAATATGAACACACTCAGAATATATTCCTTTACTTTTGGGTTTATTTTTCTTTGCCGCCAGCACATGTTTTTTTAAAATTCATGCACACTTGCACGCATCACCGCTGTTCTGTATTACCGAGTAGCGTTCTAGTGGATGGATGCAGCAAGACTGGCCTATTCATTCGCTGGTTGATAGAGTTGTAGGTTGGTTTCTGGTTATAAAACTGCTAGGAATATTCAAGTACAAATCTCCATGTAGGCATGTGTTTTTATTTCTTTTGGCAAGTAGCCAGAGTGAAATTCTGGGTCATATGAGAAATATATGCTTTGTTCTCTAAGAAATGGCCCTAAATGTTTTCCAAAGTGGCTGCACCATTTCACACTCCCAAGGGATGAAAGTTCCCTTTGCGTTTCTTTCTCACCAACATGTCCACCTTTTTCATCTCCGTCATTCTAGCGCGTGGTAGGAGAAAATTACTTCTAACTTCTCTAAACTTTGATTTTCTCCCTCCTCCAAAAAGAAAATCCCTCACTAATAGCTGGTTTACCAGTGAAAAAAGAAAGTTAATTGTATTTGTAGTATGCAGGACCTGGCACGTATTCGGCTCTCAGGCGCTCAACCAGCCCCACTTACCACGCAGCAGTTCTCAACCCTACTTCACATTATCTCAACCAGATACAGCTCCCAGGGGCTCGATCAATTCAATTAGAACCTCTGGGAATATTCGAGAGGCCCAGCCTTGTGGGGAGGAAGCCTTGTCAGTCTCTGTATAGGGCCCAGCCTGGGTCTGGCCAGTGTTAAGCAGCAGCAAGTTGCTGTTTTGACCTTGAGTATTTAAGGTTTACATGTGCGTGAATGAGTGAAGTGACAGCGGGACCCGGTAGCTGCTGCAGTGACTTTTCCAGGCAGGCTGGCCCAAGACAGACATGTTTGCAATTTCCGAGGAATCTGTGGGGTGGAAAGGGAATTTGCAGTAATAAGGTCTCCAACACAACAGGCTGTGTCAGCAGGCGCGGCCGCAGGCTGAGTGGAGGAGATCACAGGCAATCAGGCGCAGCCGGCTCAAGAGGCAGCTGCAACCCACTTTGTCGCTTCTTAGACCGGCTTTGTGTGGTTTAACGAGGCTTTTCTAGGCTCTCCTCTACAGCCAGCTGGCAAAGCAGTGGGATAAGCCAGAGGGTGTTGCCGAGTTTCCCTTTTGAGGATGTATTTTTATGCACAGAGCTCGACCGCTCTCCTCTGAACGTGATGTACAGGGCGGGGACCAGCTCACCTCTTCCCTCTAAAGGAAGAGACCCCCGCCATCCCCCCCCCAAAAAAATGACAAAAAGGTAAAGTGGAAGGTGTGTTTGCCTTCCTGTGCCTCCAGTTCTGGAAAGGCTTGCTGTAATTCTAAATGGCCTAGCGAAGGTTCAGGGAGACAGTGTATGCAGGACGGAGACGGATTTCCCCAGACTCGAAGTTACAGCATCTTCCTCATTTGTATATTTCCCTCCCACACCTGGCCTCCTGTTTTGTGGATACTGGGTACTTGTTAGGTGAATAAAACTGAGTTGAAATAAGAATTTCTAGAATATTTTATACCAAAAGCTGCATGGAGCCTGATGTATTTGGGTGATGATATTGACTTTGGCTGCTGACTGCATGAGTGACTCCCTCCTGTCACTGTGCTAGCCCAGCTTTCTCCCTCTGCACCCATAGCCCAGGCCAGGCCTTCTGCTCCAGCATCAGCTGCCAAGGCCCTCCACTGAAGTGCTGCAGTCTTCATCCCTGGGTGCTGCTCTGTGCCTCAAGCGCTAAGGTAACCAGATTTTAACATTGGTAAAGTGGGACACCATTGACCGGGGGGGAGGGGGGGTTCTTTTTTTTTTATTATTACTTAAAATATTACAAAGAGTAGTACATATGTCTCTTTCCAAAAATTGGGACTTTTTTAAAACACCGCAGGACACGGGACAAATTGTTAAAAATCGGGACTGTCCCGCCAAAAGCCGGACGTCTGGTCACCTTACTCAAGCCTCCTCTCCACTCAGCTGCTCACCCAAGTGCACCTGCCCTGAGTCCCAAGGTCCCAGGCTTCTCATCCCCTGCCAAAGGACAAAACAATCTGAGCAATAAGATTCCTGGGCTTTTCTCCTCTTGGATCTTTGGGGGTGGTGGGGGGAGGGACAGCATTTTTTCAGGCACCCAAAAGACGGGAGGAAAAACTCTTTGGAGAAGGCTGGGAGAGGAATTTTATCATCTCCCTTGTGCAGGCAACTGTCCCGCATTGGATAGCCTCAAATCCCTACCTTCTATTAGGCTTTTAGGTGTGTGAGGCATGCATTTGGACAGATATGGCGAGGATGTCTTGTTTCTGCTCCATGATGTTTGGGCCTCAGCTGACAGTTTCAGATGGCTGAGAGGGTTGCCAAAGGTTGGGGGCTGGAATCATCTGGAGGCTTCTGTATTCACAAGTCTGGTGCCTACGGAAGGATGACTCGGAGGCTGGGCTCAGCTAAGACTGTCAACTATAACGTGTGCATGCGGCCTCTCCATGTGGCTTGGGCTTCCTAATGGCAAGGTGGTTGAACTTCTTACACAGAGTCTCAGAGTTCTAAGTGCAAGCTGAGGTCATCAGAAGGTACATAAAGTCCCTTTTGCCATCCACTAGGAGCCAAAGCAGTCACAAGCCCTCCTCCATTGAAAGTGAGGGCCTGGACCTTCTCAATAGGAGGAGGGTCATAGCATCCATGTGTTTGAATAGTTTGTGCTGTAGAACCTTCTCTCATTAAATCATACTCCACATGTCGTATCGTAGAACCTGGCAGTGAGTTCTAACGATCTCCCCGTTCCTTGTTCCTCCTGTTGTCGTATGTGAAGGAGGGCAGTGAGTTGAGTCTCCCTGGGGCAGCTCTCACTACCTGTGCTGCTGAATTTCAGGAAGAGACAGTGAGGTTGGGCCTCTAATCCCACCATGAGATATTTCCCTTTGCTTCTCTCCTTGGCAATTACAAGGGCCTCCTGTAGTGGAAACTTTGAGAAAATCATTTTCTGGGAGAACCGGAAGGATGGCAGTGAGCTGGGTGGAGTGGGAGAGGGGTCGTGGGCAGGTAGACCGATGAGATGACCACTTAAATAAGGCTCAGAACTGGGGTGGGAGCTGTGTACACAGAGAGGAGAGAAGGGCCGTATCTCAGAGACCAAAGAACAAGAAAGAATGATCATTTTGTAGACAGTCACATGGCCCGACTGCTGAGCCAGGTTACTGAGCATATGTAAACATCGGGCCTCCTCTCCGCCAAAAGGCTTTGACTAACAAACTGTAGCATCTCAGTCCCTAAGAAATTACATCAAAATGAGTCTGCTGTTCCCAGTTCCTATGGTTAATGAGCTCTGTGTGTGTGTGTGTGTGTGTGTGTGTGTGTGTGTAGGGGAGGAGTTTCTCATCCCTCTGCCTTCATTGCACAAGAAACATGAATTTTTAAATATATAGAAAGCACATTGTGATTACCGTTAGACCTTTGAAAGGAAGCACGAACATAAATTGCAAAATGAATAGCCCAGTGCTGGAAGCCTGCCTCTCTGCTTGACTTCAATAACTTATTGCAATGAATCCCCAGCAGAAAGCATCTTACATACTCCAGTTCTTGAGAAGATGAGACGTGAATGCAGGGGAATTAGAAGACAGAGGGGCTTTATTGCAACAGTGAACAAGCTGAAAATTACAAGGTAATGGAATCTCAGTAGGAGGTCCTCGTACCCTGCCATTAGCTAACCCAGACAATGATTGCTGTGGAATCGACTGGGGTTATACAAACAACGCACAGGTTTCTGCATTTTACTTCTTCATCCGGCTAAGCCCAGACAGAATCACACTTGAAGGCAGAAGGTACACTTGGCTGCCAGCAGCTTTGACCTCACAGGAAAAGGCTACAGCATTACCTGCCTTGGGGATTTTTATTCAATTGGAGATTATTTTATTTTGAGGCTTTGTGATGCCCTGAAGGGAACTAGTGTTCAGAAAAGGTGGAGCAGCTGGGTAGACCTGGGAAGAGTTACTAATCTCATAGGATCTCTCTCTGCAGGCTCTGCCTCCTGCCCTTCTGTGGGATCACTGAACCAAATGACAGCCTGGGGCAGAGACCCACAGAAGTTGAATCTCTTCCGTATTTCTTGCAGTGCAGCCATGAAGACGCAGCTGTGTAGGAAATACTGCAGCAAATGCAAGACACCTCCCAGCAACGTGGAGCCTTTGGTGTCTGCCCAGTGGCCCATTTTCACTTCGTTCTGAGAAACAGCAGGGTTAGCTGATGTCCCATGCCCTGATTGTGGTATATGCAACCCCAGGGATAAAGACAATAATAAATGAGACCAGGCCCTGGGCTAGTGTTCTTCATACCTTTTCTCTGACTCTTCCAACAGCTTCACCAGGGAGCTGATCGTAGCCCCACTGAAGAGGAGACAAAAACTTCAACTTCTAGTAGTACATAAGGAATTCGGATGACATCGGTCCCATGAAATACTGTTTCATAAAATTTGAGTCTTTGAGGATCATCTTTATTATTTTTGCCTTATGAATGCACCATATTTTGGGGGGTCATTTACTTTTGTATCTTTGAATCAATGTGCCCATCTTGCCTCCCTTAGCTTACTTAAACACAGCAGAGGTGTGGGGTACAGCCCAGGAGGAGCTGGGCACTGCACTAGGTCCTGTCTCATTTGGGTAAGGCTGGCCCAGGAAGGAAGTAGAGTTTATCAGGAAAAGCTGGCTCAGGGTGGTGGCCCATAATGAGATGTATGCTGGAGACCAGTCATTGTCACTTAGTAGAGAAATGTGCCTGAAGGCTGGTGGACCTTAATTCCCCTGAATAGTGGGGGAGCTATTCACCCATCGTTTAGATGAAGACATTGATAGTTAAAGCAGCCCTCCACCTCTGTTACTGATATGTAAATTCTTGTTGCCTCTTTGTTGTTGGAGTTTCCTGCCCTTAGGATAAGGATGTGGTTGTTTTCCCCATTTGCCTTAATAAAAGCTTTGAGCAAGACCTGTGTGGTGGGCAATCTTACCCACTAGTGGAAAGATGCCACGCCTGGTCCCCATTATTCTAAATTAATTTTCTTATAGTCTCTCTCTCTTCATTTTGCGTGCGGCCTTCTCCAGAACTCGAACCCTGAACGGGAACCCTGAACCACGCGGGACGGGTAAGGGGCTTCCGCAGATGTAGACTCTGTTTCTAGAACTAATACAAGTCCGCAGTGAGCCTGGGACTCTACAGAAGCCCACTGGTCAGCTGCTTGAGGGCAGGCCCTGATCCAGAGCTAGAGTTCCCATGATCTCCCGGTTCCTCAGTCCTAATTAATTCGGAGAAGTAACTGCAGGTGAGCCGAATCTGCAGGTGCAGATCTGAGGCCTCCAAAGTAGGGAAAGGAAACTGGGAGGCCGGGAGGCAGGCCTGGCTACCCTGGCTCCAATGGAAGCAGCCTGTGCTTTATGAGCCTGCGCCCCATGTTAAGAAGACAAAGGTTTCCTTTCCCTCCCCAATAGGGGAGCAATGCAGGTCAAGTGCCTGCACAATGTGCCAACATGGCTGAACCCACCTCAGCTGAGCTCACCTTCCTCTGAGATTCGGAGCAGCTGTTAATGAGAAACATTTCCAGTTTGTGCTCATAAGCTTATGCAAACAAGGGCTGGGCTGTCATCCTATGTCAGGGGTTAAAATGCAGCTAATTATGTAAATGGGACAAAAATAAAACCACAATACGCTAAGTCCAGAACTATTTAAAAGGAAGAGAGGGAGGCTTGGTGGTGAGAGGAGCATCAGAAAGAGACAAGGTCCTTTCTGCCACTTGAGGCCTTTGGTATCTGCCCTGTGGACCCTTTTCACTTTGCTCTAAGGAAAAGCAAGTTAGCTGATGTCCAAGGTATGAAATTTAATCCAGCTTATTGACCATTTTATAGGAGGAGAGAGAGAGAGAGAGAGAGAGAGAGAGAGAGAGAGAGAGAGAGAGAGAGAGATGGGAGAAAGAAAGGAAGGAAGGAAAAGAAAAATAAATAAATAATCACACCCCCAAAACAGAAATTATGTCAACTACGTTAGAGCTAATGCTCTGTACATACCTTCTGATGTATGATTGTTCCCCCTAGTAACCTGATCTTAAGGATGGAGTGACCGGTATTCAAATGTGTGCTATAAGTCATCTCCCTTCTCCCCATTTTAGAAAATAAAGACTTTACATTTATTGAAATCTACTATGAGCCAGGAACTGTGATAGATATTCAATGTGTATTCTCTGACTTGACTCCTAAATCAGGCTGGTTAAGCTAAGTTATGCTGCGGTATCAACTTCTAAACCTCAGTGGCTTAAACATTGAAAGCTTATTTTTTGTTTATTTGTCATGTCCATTGCAAGTCAGCAGGTGGGCTCTGCTTCTTGTGAGACTTTCTTTTCCTCCCTCCCTCCCTTCCTCCTTACCTTCCTCCCTTTCTTCTTTCCTTCCTTGTAACCTCTCTTCTCCTCCTCCTTCCTCCACTCCCCCTTCTTGAATGTCACTGGTGGCCATTCTAGGTAGAAAGATAGCACTGGATAACACACATCAGCAGTCAAGTGTTTTTGTCTGAAAGTGACATATGCTCATTTTCATTCACAATTCATTACATGGTAGTCAATTGGCCCCCACCTTGCCCTAAGAGAGCCAGGACACACAATCCTACTGTGTGCTCAGAAGGCAGAGTGGAAACTATTTGGTGAAAAGCACTGGTGGCTTTCATAGTTTCTAAAGTAATAGCTGGCTGTATTATTTCACTTTATAGTTGAAATTTCTGAAGCTAGATGTAAGCGGTTGAAATCAAATGTCTCAGTTTGAAAGCTGATTGCCAATCTCTCTCAAATGATAGCCACTTTGCAAGATCTGGCCCTAGTGGCCAGCCATTTCACTGGTTTCTTTCCTGTGAACATCTTTTTACTACCCAATTTAAAGTAGGTGAAGTTCCTCAGACAGAGTTCCATAAAATGTTAATTCCATTAGATACTAAAAGGTGTTCCATTAAAAGTACTTAGGAAAAATATAAATTGGAATATGCTGGTATACACAATGTTAAATGGATTTTATTGCTGCAGAAATTTTTTTGAAGAATTGATTTTGCTAATATGCCTTGTAACTCTTCAAAATGGGGACTCTAGCCAGTAATATATTCCAAACCTATTTGCTTTCATTTTCTGGAAGATCTATTAACAAGGCAACACTGGACCAAGGTGTTGAGTGATGATGATGCTTATGGTATTTTAAGAGGTAGAGAGTATAAACTCCTTTCATGCTGTGGCTCTAGTACAGGAAAATCCAGGGACAGGAGAATCAATTACTGCACAAACTGAGTCAGTCCTTTATTCCGGGTACTGCAGCTAGAGATTCAGAGAGACATGGGCTCTGCCTTCAAAGATCACATGATTTAAACAAATAATTATCACAACTAGAGGCCTGGTGAATGAAATTTGTGCACAGGTAGGGTTCCTAAGCCTGGCTGGTGATCAGGGCTGATCGAGACCTTCTGGCTGCCTGCTGGAGCCTTCCTTCCAGCTGCTGGCTGGGGCCTTCTTTCTAGCTGCCGACCAGGGCCTTCCTTCGTTCTATCCCCTGGTGGTCAGTTCACATCATAGTGATGATCAAACAAAACACCCGGTCTCCCAGTTGAATTCCTGAGGGAGCACTTTGCATATTAGCCATATATATATATGTAAATATTATTTGCTAGGCATGGTAGAAATGCAAAAAAAAAATCTTTACTCTAGCTCAGCCAGGTCTTTCTTCTTAACTTCACTGTATAGATCATTAAGGCTCAGATTAATTTGTCTGGCCAAAATCCCAACGCCTATAAGAGACCCTGCCTGGGGTCTTTCACTCTGCTACCTGATGATTCTCTGAGGAGCTTCATAAAGAGACTGTATTTAGCTTGAGCCCTGCTTCAGTGAAATTGGAATGTCCAGGACAGGAAGCTCAGCATCAGTATTCTTTGGAGTGCCCCAGTGAGGCCAGCATGCAGCAGAGACTGAGAACCAGTGGTGTGACACCTGCTTGGCCCCTGAGAAGAACCAGCCTCACTCTTAGCTCCTGTAGTTCTCACCTCCCAATTGAAGAGTGAGATCACAACTGAGATGTAGAAATCAGGCTCTTTCGAGAGAACTCTGTTGTTTTTTTCTTTTTGGAGTTAAGATAAAATTCTTTATATTTAAGGGATTCCAAATCTGGCCCACAGTTGTTGTTGTTGTTGTTGTTGTTTGGAGTTAAGATAAAATTCTTTATATTTAAGGGATTCCAAATCTGGCCCACAGTTGTTGTTGTTGTTGTTGTTGTTGTTGTTCTTCTTCTTCTTCTTCTTCTTCTTATTATTATTATTATTATTACATCTATAATAACACCCTCCACATAGGCCGGTGCAAGGAGAAAGGGAGGAGGTGATGTACATAAACTCCTTATGCAGTGCTTGGCAGGCAGCAGGTATTCAAACATGATGATTCCGTTTCTCTTCCTTCACTCTTCCCTCTTCTCCCTATGCTTTAATTTCAAATTAATCAATACTATCAAGAATCTTAAAAATTTCATGACTTGTCCTAAAACTAAAGCTGATTGCATTGCCATGAAGTCTTCCCATTGGGACTGGGAAGGACATTGAAAAAGTGGAAGTTTTGATCATTTTTTATTGGCACAGCTACATTATTACTAGAACCATTATTATGACCTTTGTTAACTTGAGGAATCTGAGTCAAATATTCATTTAAGTCAGTGAATCTCAATGGAGACAAATATGTGCATATAGCCTCCATTCTTAGATACACTAATTGCTTGCCCGACTCACTAAATTCTAATTAAAATCATTCCAGCAGATGATTTTATTTTATTCCTTTCAACTTGTAATTAAAGCATTTACTGGCCAACTATCTGAAAGAAATGATTAGATTTTGCTTGAGTGTTTGAATAAGACACTGAGGTGGTGACTTGGTTGTTCGTGGTATAACAAGGTCACCTCCTTGTTGAGTGGAGACGATTTTAGGAGAAGGGTTGACTCTGCTTTTGGACATTCAATTCAGTTATACTACAGCTGAGTTCAAGATTTCAATTCTTTTTGCACTTACTGAATGCTAGGACATGCCCATCTCCAGACTCTTATGTGAATCTAGGGCTCACCAATCCAGGGATTTGTAAATGGCAAACCAAGCCACAGGTGATGGCCCAAACTCTCAGAACTTTCTCAGAATGTTCTACTTTGGTATTTGCTTTCATCTTCCTGATTTTGGTTGGCTCTGAGTCCCTCTACATTTTAGTGACTCCCACTTAAAGATTGTAATCACACCAGGCCCTCAGAGCTCTCTCAGATTACACTCACTGCTCTCTTACTGGCACTGTCTTCTGTCCCACTGGACACAGAGTTCTTCCCTAGGGATAGGGATTGGACAAACAGTTTAGAGATATTCAGTTCTAGAGTAAGTGTTAAATGTACAGAGGTTACCATCCTTAATTTAGAGATAGTCTTCACAGAATTCTAATAAAAACTTTGAAACACTAGCAGATAAACAAAGACTTAAATCATTATCAAATTAAAAATATAAATGAGCCCTAACCAGTTTGGCTCAGTGGATAGAGCATTGGCCTGCGGACTGAAGGGTCCCAGGTTCGATTTTGGTCAAGGGCATGTACCTTGGTTGTGGGCACATACCCATTAGGAGGTGTACAGGAGGCAACTGATCGATGTTTCTCTCTCATCTATGGTTCTAACTATCTCTCTCCCTTTCTCTCTGTAAAAAAATCAATAAAATATATTAAATACACACACACACACACACACACACATATTTGGTCCATTATGTTTAAAATGCAGATTAAAGAAAGCATGAGGTATAGTAGTCTGCCCTTATCTGCAGTTTCACTTTCTGTGGTTTCAGTTACTTGAGGTCAACTGCCTTTAGAAATATTAAACGGCTAATTCCAGAAAAAAAGAATTTTCAAGTTTTAAATTGTGTGTAATTCTGAGTAGTGTTATGAAATCTCCAACCATCCCACTCTGTCCCACCCAGGATATGTCAGCATCTCAATATTATAGACTTTCCCCACCCATTGGACATTTAGAAGTTGCCTCGGTTATGAAATAAACTGTATCAGTATCACAGTGTTTGTGTTCCAGTCATTATTTTACTGAATAATGACCCCAAAGCATAAGAATGGTGATGCTGGTAATTTGGAAATCTCTCTCTCTCTCTCTCTCTCTCTCTCTCTCTCTCTCTCTCTCACACACACACACACACACACACACGCACACGCACAGCCCTAGTATGCTTTCTTTAAGCGAAAAAGTATGTATATGTAGGAAAAATCCTATCTAATAAAAGGGTAGTATGCAAATTAACCATCACTCTGTCACAAAGATGGCAGCACCCATACCCACAAGATGGCAGTGCCCAGTCCTCTCAGCTCTTCCAGAGTCCCCCAGTCCTGGGGGGAGGGTGGCTGCTGAGAGCAGGCAGTGTGAGCAGCCTGGCAGAATTTGCTTCACCCAGGGGAGGGTGACAAGGCAAGCATTCCACCCCGGCCATGGAGGACTTCTCGGCAGTGGTCACAGAGCAGCGGGGGGGGGGGGGGGGGGGGGGGGGGGGGGGGGGGGGGGGGGGGGGGGGGGGGGGGGGGGGGGGGGGGGACGGGGGCAAGGGGGACACTTGCGTTATCACCCTGGCAATGAGGCAAGCATTCCATGCCCAGCCTGGCCAGAGGCCCTCTGTGTCTGGGCATGGAAAACTTGCATTGTTGCAGGCCAGAGAGAGGGAAGCCTACTGCTCCTTACACGAATTTCATGCACCGGGCCTCTAGTATAGTATATGTAGGGTTCAGTACTATCCAGGGTGTCAGGCATCCACTGGAGGTCTTGGAATGTATCCTCAGTGGATAAGGGAAGATTATTATACTGTTTTTTGCCATCCAAATAAGCAGAGGATGAATTCATCATAATTCATTATGCTGGTGACAAAGCACATTTAAATGTGCAGGGAACAGTAGAAATTGGTTCCTGGTTCTCCCCTAACAAGGTCAGGGCTCAGGATAAGAGCATAACTGGAAGCCCACATACCATGTGTCTAAATATTTAAAGTTACAAACAAAGCTGACAAGCTGTTAAATTAAATATTTTCAATCTTCCTAACTTGAAAAATGCATATACCTTCCTAATGATTTGGATAAATTTATAATTCTTTGACTTTCAGGAGTCCTTGGATTGAACTTGGTGATCTAGGGAGAGTGAGCCCCAGGATCCCAGCCCCTAGTATTCCCTACTACTCTTCCCAACCCTGGCTCCATCAGCACTATGAGGGGCTTTATGCAATGCATATGGACACCCTGACTGTATATCCCACATCTTCCCAGTGTCCACCCATCTCACAGAGAGGAATAGGGCTGTGCACAATGCAATTGAGGTCTGCTTTTGAGAACATGGCCTCAGGAGAGAGACTCTGAAACCCTAGAAGCATATGTGGCTCACTGAGGTAGGCAACTCCAAGACCCCAGGCACTTGCAGCATGATGTAGAAAGTTAGGGGTTATGGGTTCCCCCTTGACTCATGGAATCCTTGACCTATAGGAAGTGTCATGGCTCAAGAAAGGCCAGAGAGGCATCCAAGAAAGTATGGAACCAGGGCAGGGCCCTTCTCACAAAGGTCAGTTGTAACAAGTATAATTTTTCTAGGGAACAGTTGAATAATGTGCCTTAATAATTTAAATGTTAATATTATTTGACTCTGATATCTAGTCCCTATGAATTAGAACTCTATATAGAAAACTGAACTAAAAAGTGAACTAATAGTTGCATATAAAATATAGTTTGATAATGTTATTTATCATACCCCCCCCAAAGAAAATCACAGCCTAAATGTCTAACAAGGCACTTACTAAATTAATTATAGTGTCATCCAAATATAGCTTGTAATGTTCAGTACCAAAAGAATAACAAGTAACTTAATGTCTAATGTTAAGTAAAAGATTTAAGTGAAGTGTTTAATACATAATGGCAAGTGGTTAAAAAGCAAGATGTTCATTTTTGTTATGATTACTGTTATTTTCATCATAATTATTGCTATCATTGTCGTCATCATTTGCCATCCTCATTATCTTCATCATTGTCATCATCATCATCACTGCCATTATTGCCATTGATGTTGACATTGTCATCATCATTGTCACCATTAGGTGGAGGTTGCCAAATGAGGACCTACGTTCAGGGAGGACAAAAGTTACAGGAACTCAGCAAGAAGTCACCAAGGGGGACTTCAGCATTGGTGCTGACAGCTGCCTCCGTGTGTTACCAGAGAATCAATTTCCTCACCTCCATAAGTCTCAGTGAGGTTTCTGGCTCAGAATTTGCCGTACAGAATTGATAGCCCACAGTAAATATCTTCCTGAGGTAGTTAACTTGAAGGCAGCATCTTCCTAAGTTGTGGTTGCTGTGGAAACAGGTGCCATTTAGGGACCAGGAAAATGCTGTCAGACAACTTGGCTTCTTGGTTCCTGAAAAATAATTATCCTTTTTTTCCTGTTCTTATTCTTCCCAAGAAATGTTTCTCAAAAGAGCACATGCTGTGTGGCCCATCTCACTCTCACCTTTGCTTTATGGCTGCTGGAGGATCATGCATTCTGGCCTGTATCTGTGTTTTTGCAGCCCATGCTGGTGGGCTGGGTTAGGAATGGCATTGACTCTGAGATTTTTGTGTGTGTGCCTAGCCTTGCACTTTCTTGCATCTGTTTGAAAACCCCCTCATATTTTTTGGGACTCCTTATAGGAGCCCTGCCACCCTTGTTTTTAAAAAAATGTCCAGACTATTGGAGGCTTTAGCAACACTCCAGGAAGGAAACTATCAAGGAAGGAAGCAATAGCTCACTGAAAAGCTCTGTCCCTCAGAGTTTGTCTTCCTTTCAGGCCTGGGGTTCTGTTGGATGCTCACTGCTGTTACCCCACCTCATCTGAGAGGGAGTTGCATCCCCCTTTGTTCATTGATGTGTGGATATGTTTTTGTGTGGACACAAATGACTTTTGTTTTCCTTAGAACAATTGAGAGAAGCTGAAATGTTAAAAATAAAATAAAAAACCTAACCAAATAGTGAGAAGGAGCAAGGAGAAACCAAATAACAGAGGCTTAGGAACAACCCAGAGCTCCTGGATAGAAAGCTGCACTCTCTAGTTCCAGAGATTTGGTTCTGCTGTGCAGGCCCCCAGGCCAGGCCTCTTCCCTCTCTGAGCTTACTGGTTACCTGGCCACCCCTTGAAGCAAAGGCTCTGCTATCCCCAAACCTCAGAGAGACAGAAAACATTCTAGAATAGGGCAGGACATGGAGAAAATATTGTCTTAGCCATCTGGACCCAGAGTTCCCTTCTCCCTCTTAAGTATTTCTACAGACGGGGACTTACTTTTTTGTGGTGAGTCAAGATGAAGGAAGAAAAATTTGATTGTCAAGATCAACCTCATCTTATCTAGTACCTTTTCTGCTTTGAAATTAGCCACATTTCCTCCCTCCCTCCTACTTTTTCTTCCTTACCACCATCTATCCATACAATAACTACTGAGTTCTAACTACATGCAAAGGGCATTGGTACGAGGCACTGATTTAAAAAATGTGATTTTAATTTCTACCAAACATTTTTTTGTTTCTAAAATTCTTCAGCTGAATAGCTCTATATGATGCAAATAATAAAACCTCTTTATAATGTCACCCTCCCTTTCTTGAATATACAACCTTCTGCCACTCTGAACATACATGTATTTACGATCTATACATGTAAGTGTGTTGGTGTTCAGTCAAACAATTGTGCCAAAATGTGAATGCGTGTGTGTGCCTGTGTTTGAATCCAGATCTTTATTCATGCTTGTTTTATGGACACTCACCCAGATACTTTTTGAAGATTGACTTTCCAAGTGCTTTTAGTTGACCTTTAGTAACTTAAAAACCATAGACCCTCACCCTCCAACACACCCTGCACCATCCCTTACACAATTTCTTTTTTTTTTTTTACTTTAAGTATTACAAAGAGGGTTAAATAAGTTTCCATTTTCCCCCCCCTTGACCTTCCCCCATCCTCCCCTACCCCCTAGTGTCTTGTCCTTACACAATTTCTAGGCACCTAGAAAAAGGAGTTGAGCGAATGCCTAAGGATGGTATAGCTCAGTTGCTGCTCATGATTCAAGATCTAGAACAGGCCATGTACCATGGGGAACTCAGTCTCAGCCAGGTTATGGGAGGGAGGCATCTCTGCTTCTCCATGAAACTTCCCCAAACTAAGCCTCACCTAGGCCCAACTCTTATTTCCTCTCACTGTTCTGGGGATGGTGTGTACATTAAACAAAGCTTTCTGCCAGCTTTTCCTTTTGAGAAGGAGGGGCTTTTGATTAAGCAGCCACCTGAAAACTGCCATTCTGCTCTGTCTCTTCTCCTGTCCTTCCCCAATATTTATGGCACAAGCTGCCTGATGCCAGGAGCAAAGACCCCAAGGGGTGATGAGAAGCATTCATTTGTATAGAGCACCTTTCTTCCAAAAATCTCCAAGTGCCTTTGAGACAATAACGAGAGGCGGGTTGGCCCTCACCCTTTCCAATCCAGGATCCCTCAGGGGATGTCCGACTGCCTCTTGCAATCGAGGACCACTGGCTCCTAACTGCCTGCTTGCCTGCCTGCCTGATTGCCCCAATTCCTCTGCCTGCCTATCTGATCACCCTAACTGCTCCCCTGCTGGCTTGATTGCCCCTAACTGCTCCTGCCTTGCCCCCACACGGGACCCAGGATTTTCTCTTCCAGCCAGTAGCAGGCACCCAGGACCTGGACTTCCCTACCTCTGGCCAGCTGCAGGCATCCAGGACCTGGGCTGGCTTCTCCCTGACCGGCCACAGCTGCAGAGGACCTGGGCAGGCAGCTTTGCCCCGGCCACAGCTGCAGGCACCTGGGACCATGGGTTAGGAGCTTGTTCCTCTCCAAGGTTGTAGCCTGGCTGGTCCCCAATCCTCTCTCCCCAGTGTTGAGTGTCTGAGACACTATGGTGTGACAGCATGAGGGCATGACGGCCTTTTGCATATTAGCTCTTTATTATATAGGATGTTATTGTTCTAAATGGGTAAGTTGAGGATTAAACAAATTTATCTTCTTCCTTGGAGGTGACTTGAAGAATCCAGCCTATTGCCTTTGCTCATTTTCAACCCTTCCAAAAGAATGCAATGTACAACCTGAGAAGTGGGGCTAACACAAAATTAGGGAGCTCATCTTTTTTCTTCGCTTTTCTCTTCCCTTGTCTTCCCTCTGATCCTGCAGCTCATCATCCCCCTCCCAAGGGTCTGCACGCACCAAGACTCCAAGGGTGCTGCTCTCATGCAATGCCAGAAATTGAGCTCCAGACATACAGAGCAGAGGGCCATTAGGACATGTGAAGGCCAGGCTCACTGCCCCCTGCCCCAGAATTTGCTTCTATCTTAGCTTAATTTATTCATTTTGAGTGTGAGTGCATGTTTACTATATATGGACACATATAATGTCTCCCATGGGTCAGATCCTACAGATACAATAGAAGACAACATAGATGTGGCCTCTGTCTCCAGAAGCTTTCAGAGACCCCAGGGCTGATGTTGTTGTCACCTCCGTTTGCACACTGGCAGAGCCAGAGAGAGAGTGGTCTCAATGTCTCTATTGTAAACCAAAACACATAGTTACTACTCCCAACCCACAGAAAAGGTGTGAGTCAAAATTATAAAGAACATTTCTGTTTATGAAAAAGATCTCATTTGGGACATAGAGGACCCATTATAATGTTGATAGATTTCCTCCCCTGATAAAGTCAACATAATAATAATAGGATCAAATATTAAAATAATAATAGCTAATATTTATGTATATTGAGTAAGTAGTGTGTCAAACTTCATTCTAAGCACTGTATGCACATTATCATTTCTACTCCTCATGTTAATTTTCTGAGCCGGGAACTATTATTATCCCCTTGTGTAGAAGAGAAAACTGAGGCACAGAAATGTTATAAAGTTTTCCCAACAGTTATTGAGTACCAATAAATGAGACTTTGAATCAACGATCACAGTTCCTTTCTGCGACCTGAGTCTTCACTACCCTCTGTTGTCCCCCTGACACCAAGGCTGAGTGTCAGTTGCCTCCGACTCTCATACTTATAAAATTGTTTCCTGACCTCCAGCTAGTCCCACCCATCCCTGTTACAGATTTAGCAGCTGAAGGCATCTGAGTTCATGAGCTCTGTCTTAGGCGATGCAAATCCTCCAGGGTGTGTGGAAGAGCATGCACAATGTCAGTCAGCTCATCCCTGCTCCACCTTTCTCATATCTGTTCTCTGACAGGGCACCAGGAAAGCAGCATGAGATGGAATGGCTCTGCCCCTAGTATCAAGCCCATGGAATTTCCCAGCTTCTTTGAAATAACCCAAAAGAGATAAGCAAATATTAATCTTCGAAATTAACTGCCAAGGAGCTAACCCCTTCATTTCAAACTCTCTAACTAAGAAGACACCCTGTTTATTAAACCACTTAGTAGTGATTAGGTAGTCCTGTCCCAAATAATTTATTTCAGCTTCAGCAGTTACTACTTTTTCTATTCTGGTGTGATTACTCCTTGACGTATGCCTTTCTGTGATAAAAGTAACAATTGATGTTTTGTTTGAGATAAGGCTGAAAGAACTTGAGAGCTCTGTTTTGCCAAAATGGCCACAAGTCAGCAGATTTGGTTATAAACCGCGTCAAGATTTTTGACACACTTCTCTACGAGAATTTTGACAGAATTTAGCTCTTTTCATGGATGTTGTGGGAAGTTGAATTAGTGTTCCCAACTCTTCCTTTTCAGAGAACTCTCTTTTCCCTATGACTTTGCAGTTCCTTCCACTGGAGTCTGCAGAGTGCATACCTCTACCCATCTTTGAACTTGACCAATTTGCTTTGATAATTGGAATGCAAGTAATGAGTGACGATGTGCCAATTCCTAGCTTGAGGGTTGATGAAGTTAAGCAAATTCCCACCAGCCCTTTTGAGTGCTCGCCCTCTATAATGAGAAAAATATGCCCAGGCAGCTGTTGCTCTTTAAGTGTGGGTCTTGGAATGAAAACACAGGGAACAGACCTGGATCCAACGGAGCCAAGCTGAGCCCAGCTAAGATGGACCAAACCACAGCCAAACTTCAACCTAGGCTGGAAACCACTATTTGTTACTTCAAGCCACTGAGATCTGGTTGTCACACAACATTCTGATAGCAAACACACACACACACACACACACACACACACACCTGACTAATAAAGCTAGTAAATGGGAAAGAAAATATTACTTGTTCTAGTTTGCCAATTATTGATAATTTTAGTTATGCCATAGGATATGTCATAATTTTATCTATTTACTCTGCAAATGCACTTTTTCTAAGACTTGTTTGCCATTTTCAGAATGTTTCTGTGATGCATGGAAACTTCACTGCACCACTCCATTAGACTGACGTTGACACACAACTTTTGTAATAAGTGGAGATATCTGCCTGAAAGGGATAATTTAATAGGAACCACGCCTTTAGATAGAGTAAAGAAAGAAGAGAAGTGAGTGCAAAAAAAAAAAAAAAAGTACATGGAATAGGCATTTTGTAATCTTCCAAGAGCTAAGATAAGCAACCTTATATTTCTAACTAAAAAACCCTGGGTGTTTCAATCTACTTAACACCGCCGGCTTCCACTTTTCAGTCTACCTAACTAATCGGCTTCTGTTATCTTGATTCCGTGGGCAGCTTCAGGAGAACTAGTCCCATTGGTCTTCTTATCTGTTCATTTACAGTCATCTTGTTGGGATCACAGATAAGTACCCAACTCATTAGGCGCTGACCCCTACTGGAGTAATCATCATAAACCACCATGAGCTCTTCCCAGTTCAATTGATGTGTAAACTACTTAAGGACAAGATCAAATGAGCAGGAAAGATTTTCTGGTTTAGTTTAATTGCTTCTCAGGTGGCCTCTCATTTACCAAGTTCTGCTACAAGTAAGAACCAGAACTACCCTAGTGAAACTAATATAAAAGCCCCAAGTACTTTGGGGACGACAGCTTGATGCAACAGATCCCCAAAGAACTTCATCGCCAAATTGAACGAAAGTATACTTGGTGTGCTTGCTGGTGGTGGCCTCTCTCTGCATATTCGTAGTTTAGAATTGCATTCCCTCGGATTTAATGAGCTGATTATGTTGTCCACAAATTCCTTGCTCTTGAAACTATGGCCACTTCAAACATAAATCAACTTGTTTCTATTGGGATGTCTTCATGAGGAGGCAGTTTGAGGGTATCAAGGAAAAGATGCTTAAAATTGTAATAAAAATATGTTGGGGTAAATGAAACAAGATTGGCAGAAATTTCACGGTTGCTGAGGCAACATGGTGCTTCATTGTATCAGTTTCTCTACTTTGGTATGTGTTTGATATTTTTCTTAATAAAAATGAAAGTGTTTTTGTTTGTTTTTTTTAAGTCTGCAGTCATATCAGCTCAGATTTGAACCACGTCTTATTTGGCGACTTGCTTGTTGTCTATATTGGATTATTTTTTTTCTCAAACAAAAAAAAAAATGGCTGCCAGGAGACCCCATTTCACAAGTACATTGGATTCTGATGTTCTCAAGCTTCCACCGTTTTAAGATATGGAAACAGCTGGCTCTGGAGTTTTAGGGTCTGACTATCAATTATGCTCGGGTGAAATGGGTTCACTTCTCTTTTAGGCTTCTTGATGGTCATCGTCCAGTAATCTTCCCTTCTTGCCTCAGTGTAGATGGGATCTAATAGAAACGGTGCTCTGGTTGTACAGAATGAAGCCTCTGGTAAGCAGCAAAATCTCTGTGCCCTCACCTGCTCAGGCTCTGCCTCTGCTGAAGTTCCTGGAGCTCAGAACCTGAATCCACAACTTGCAGCAGATCATGACCAGCCCGGACAGGAACACCTTGCAGCCTAGGAGGTTGGGCTTCAATAACAGGAGTGGGCTTACAGCCCTTGCTAATGCATCTAGTGTAACACGGTTGGGGAAAGGGGTGCCCGCCCTATGGAGCTCTGTGCCCACCCAGCTGTAGCTATCCCGTAGCCCTCCCGGTGCTTGCCAAGAGGATGTAAACTGGCTCCTATACTGCAACTGACCAAGAATGGACTCTGATTTCATTCCCAGCCTTCCGTGTGGGGGCCCTGATACCCTATTGCTTATTGCCACCTCCACCTTCAGTTATTGGCTCAGGCACTAATCCTGCCACTCTTTTGAGTCTTTGGGGAGGGAGGCTTCGGTTTGATGTAAGCAGAACTTTGTTGACAGACAAAACTAAATGGCCTTGCATCTACACAAGCCTCATGGCAGCTCGCCAGCCACCTGAGCATGTCTGCCCCCCCCCCTTCCCAATAGCACCTTCAAAGATTTGAGGCTCATGTCCTGCCAGTTCTTCCTTTTTCCCTGGAAAATAGGATTATCAAGCCCTTTGGTTGAACTCACATTCCATGCTGAATGAGAGAAAGTTTGGATTTTTAGAATCAGACAGACCGGTACTAGAATCCCAGCTCAACTTACACCTACATGACTATGGTATTTAATCGCTCCCAGTCATCTGTATTGGTAAAAGTGGGACAATACTTAAAAATCTCCTCACGTGGCAAGAGCATTGAAGAAGGTCATATGTGTATAGGAAGTTCCTGCCATCATTCTCCCAAGGCCACTGTGAACAGCTGTGCAGGTTGTACTTGCTCAAGGATGCCAGTCCGTGGGGCCAGTGCGGATGGAAACCCAGCCAGTGCTCAGATCCCAAGTCCTGCACCTTCGCAGGGGCTGCATCCTGACATGAAGCAGTGCCTCCTAGTAATTTATGCACTTAGACTAGACATCATTTCCGACGTCTTCGAAAGGCTCTGAACGCCTTAGGTAGTCCCTGCCTTCTTTCCCACCCCCTCCTTTTGGTCATTTCCTCTTCAGCGAACACCGAACAGGAACAATTGACTACACTGACCCACTCACAGCGCCCCACGTTTGCTTGGCCCCCACGTACTGGCCTGCAACTGCTTCCAGGCAAATGAGAGGAGGAAGATTTCTTGTTACCTCCAGGGCCTTGACAAGAATTGGTTCTGTCTCTAAATGAAATACCCTTTAAATTGGCCTAAAATTGCATCGCTTGTTTTAGTTAAGTGAAATCCTATGGACTATAAATCTGACTTGAAAGAGTTCAGTTTAATTTGACTAAGATGTTACAAAGAGTTTACCAAAATTTAAAGCATTTGTCTATGGAAAATCAATTATGGCCCAATCCATCTCACTGATGATGAGAGCATTCTCATTTTTGGATGGCACAGTGCAGAGGCACATGCATGCACATGTACAGGCACACACATGCACACACACACATTTGGGGTGCAGTGGCTGACTGTCATGTTATAGGAACTCAAGATGGGTGAGGTTTGGCTCATTGACTAACGATCAGCAAGTTTTCAATGGCAATAATTTTAGCATGTTTGGCTCAATGTTTCTAGAATGCTGGGTCCTAACACTCCAGCCATTTTAGCTTACTATGCAGTGTTAGTAAAAAGACAGAAAATTGCTCCCCATTCCAGGTCCCCTCAGTCTGCATGACCCTCCATGGGCAGAAGGCCACCCAACTGGGTGAGATAAACATTTGGTTCCAGGCAAATTAGCAAATCACCCAAAGCTCAGTGTGTTAAAAGAGAAACAGGTCTCCTCATACAGTGAGTTGCCAAGGCTATGTCCGGCTGGCGTATAATTATGATGAATGGTTGGGAAGGTGGAAACATGAACCAAATGGATGAGGAAATTCTCACAAGACTGTGCCACCCTAGCAGGTAAATTACTGAACTGCTTCGAAAGTGACCAGCGATAGGCTGGCCTGGAGCGGGAGACCAGTGGGAACTTAGAGCCCTGTCAGGAGCAGGTGGAGCTGTCTACAGAATATAAAGTGGCAGGGGGTGCTCTGCATGGAAGTCTAAATGAAAAGAAGTAGGACCTCACACTAATAGGAGAAATTAGTTGCAAGGAGGGATACCTGGTCATAGTAGAAGCAGTAGTAATGATAGTGATAATAACAATAATAATAACTGGCACTTATCAACACCTACTACATGTCAGGAGTGTCCTGAGCAATTCACATTTATTATCTCACTAGGGGCCCGGTGCACAAAAATTTGTGCACTCGAGGTGGAGGGAGTCCCTCAGCCCGGCCTGTGCCCTCTCACAGTCTGGGACCCCTCAGTGGATGTTCTATGATGGCCCCAGTCTGTCAGGCGCCTTCTGTGTGTGTGTGTGTGTGTGTGTGTGTGGCCACTGGGGACCTGCCCCCAGCCACATCTGAGGCTCGGAGCAGTCCTCCTGTGTGTGTCTACCTGCTGGGGGCCTTCCCCCAAGGAACACCATCAAGGCTTGGAGCAGGCACCCCCTCTATGTTGATCTCTCAGACTCTTGCCCTCCCCTGCATGTTGTTCTCTTTTTTGAGCGTGGCCAGGGCTGGGTGCTGCCTGCCTCCCAAGCTTGCCTACTGCCCATCTTCTTCCAGCCACCAGAAAGCAGGGAAAACCCCGCCTCATGGTCAGGCCAGCCTTTTCCTGCTCCCTGATC
>PVJC01026757.1:0-23768 GCA_004026665.1 Murina feae
AATGAAAGAGAACTTTCCGAGTATAAGAAAGGGTAACCCCACACAAATACAAGAAGCTTACAGAGGTCCAGACAAAAAGAACCCCAAAAGACCAAGGCCAAGGCACATTATAATCAAATTGGCAAACACCAATGACAAAGAATCTTAAAAGCGGTCAGAGAGAGACAGAAAGTTACCTACAAAGGCTCCCCAATCAGACCAGCGACTGATTTCTCAATAGAAATACATCAGGCAAGAAGGGAATGGAATGAAATATACAAAATCATGCAAAGGAAAGGTCTGTATCCAAGAATACTGTATCCAGCAAGGATATCTATCATAATTGTGGGGGAAATTAGGAGCTTCAAGGACAAGAAAGAACTAAGGGAGTTTGTCACTACCAAACCAGCAATCCAAGAAATTTTAAAGGGCCTACTGTAAAAGTAAAAATAAGAAGCAAAGAAGGAACTCATGGGTAAAGCATAAAAATGGCAACAAGCAAGTATTTATAAACAATAACTTTAAATGTAAATGGATTAAATACTCCAATCAAAAGACATAAGTAACTGAGTGGATAAGAATACATGACCCACATATCTGCTGTCTACAGGAAATCCACCTCAGAAAAAAAGATGCCCACAGACTGATGGTGAAGGGATGGAAAAAGGTTTTTCAGGTGAATGGAAATGAAAAAAAAAAAAAAAAAAACTGGAGTAACAATACTTATATCTGACAAATTAGAAATTAAAGTGAAAGACATAAAAAGATATAAGGAAGGCCACTTCATTATACTAAAGGGAGCCATTCAACAAGAAGAAATAACTCTGGTAAACATATATGAACCCAATACAGTAACACTCAAATACATAAAAACAAACAAAAAAACAAACAAACAAAACTTCTGGAAGACATCAAGGGAGAGATTGACAGCAATACAATCCTAATGGGGGACTTTAATACTCCACTATCACCATTGTATAAATCCTCTAAACAAAAAATCAGCAAAGAACCATCAATCCTAAATGACTCACTAGAGCATGTGGACTTAATAGATATCTTCAGAACACTTCACCCCAAAGACACAGAATATACATTCTTTTCAAGTGCACATAGGTCATTCTCAAAGATAGAACATATATTGGGGCACAGGCAAAGTTTCTTCAAATTCAAGAAGATAGAAATCATATCAAGCATCTTCTCGATCACAAAGACATAAAACTGGAAATCAACCACAATAAAAAAAATCCAAAAAAATCAAACACATTGAGACTAAACAGCATGTTATTAAACAACGACTGGGTTACCACAGATATCAAAGAAGAAATAAAAAACATCATTGCAACAAACGACAATGAAAACACAACAATCCAAAATCCTGGGACACAGAGAAAGCAGTCTTGAGAGGGCAGTTCATAGCTCTACAAACCTACTGTAGAAAACAAGAAACAATGATAATAAATTACCTAACCCTGCAACTCAAGATTTAGAAAGAGAGCAACAAGAAAATCCCCATGTAAGCAGAATGAAGGAAATTATAAAAATCAGAGTGGAGATAAATGACATGAAGACCAAGAAGACAAAACAAAAGATCAATGAAACCAAGAAGTGGTTCTTTGACACAATAAACGAGATTGATGAACCTCTAGCCAGGGTCACCAAGAAGCAAAGAGAGAGGACCCTAATGAACAAAATGAGAAATGAAAAAGGAGAAATAACAACAGAACCCACAGAAATACAAAGGATTGTATAAGAATACTATGAGCAATTCTACTCCAACAAACTGGACAACCTTGAGGAAATGGACATATTCCTAGAAAAGTACAAAATTCCAAAATCAATCAGGAAGAATCTAAAAATCTCTATAGGCCAATCACTATGGAAGAAATTGAAGCAGTAATAAAAAAGCTCCCAGCAAACAAAAGACTGATGCCAGATGTCTTCACAGGAGTTTTACCAAACATTTAAGGAATCTCTAAAACCTATCCTCCTCAGACTATTCAAAAAAATTCAAGAGGAGGGAATACTTCCAGACTCATTCTATGAAGCCAGCATTACCCTAATACCAAAACCAGACAAAGACAACACAATGAAAGAGAATTATAGGCTAATATCACTCATGAAAAATATGCCAAAATCCTCAACAAAATCCTAGCAAATCGGATCCAACAGCACATCAGAAAGATCATACACCACGACCAAGTAGGATTTATCCCAGTGATGCTAGGATGGTACAATATCCGCAAATCAATAAATGTGATACTTCACATAAACAAGTTAAAAGATAAAAATCAATCACATCAATTGATGCAGGAAAAGCATTTGACAAAATCCAGCACCCATTCTTGATAAAATCTCTCAGCAAGGTAGTATTAGAAGGATCTTACCTCAACATAATAAAAGCTTTCTATGAGAGACACACAGCCAACATCATACTGAATGGGCAAAAATTAAATACATTTCACCTTAGAACAGGAACAAGACAGGGTTGCCCACTCTCACCACTCCTGTTCGACATAGTACTGGAAGTATTAGCCATTCACATTAGACAAGAAGATATAAAATGTATCCAAATTGGAAAAGAAGAAGTAAAACTGTCCTTATTCACAGATGACATGATATTGTACATAAAAAACCCTAAAGACTCCATCAAAAAACTATTAGAGTTAAAAAATGAATTCGGCAATGTAGGAGGATACAAATTATCGCCAAGAAATCTATGGAATTTTTGTACACCAATAGTGTACGTACAGAAAGAGAGACTAAAAAAACAATCCCATTTACCATCACACCAAAAAAACTAAGACACCTAGGGATAAACTTAACTAAAGAGGTAAAAGACCTCTAATCAGAAAATGACAGAATTATGAAAAAGGAGATAGAGGAAGACATAAACAGATGGAAGAACATACCATGTTCATGGATTGGTAGAATCAATATCATTAAAATGTCAATACTACCCAAAGCAATCTATAAATTCCACACAATCTCAATTAAAATACCAAAGGCATATTTTACAGACCTAGAACAAACTCTCCAAAAATTCATCTGGAATAAAAAAAGACCCGAATAGCTGCAGTGATCCTGAGAAAGAATAACAAAGTAGGAGGAATCTCAATACCAGATATCAAGCTATATTATGAAGCCACCGTTCTCAAAACTGGCTGGTACTGGCACAAGAATAGAAATATAGATCAATGGAATAGAATAGAGAGCCCAGAAATTAACCCAAATCAATATGCTCAATTAATATTTCACAAAGGAGGCAAGAACATACAATGGAATCAAGACAGTCTCTTCAATAAATGATGCTGGGAAAATTGGACAGATATATGCAAAAAAATGAAACAAGACCACCAACTCACACCATACACATATATAAACTTGAAATGTATAAAGGATTTAAACGTCAATTGGGAAATCGTAAATATACTAGAGGAATACAAAGGCAACAAAATCTCAGACATATGCCAATATGGTTTTATCACTGAAACACCCGCTAGGGCATTGGAAACTAAAGAGAAAATAAAAAAATGGAACTTTACCAAAATAAAAAGCTTCTGCACTGCAAAAGAAACCATCAGCAAAACAATAAGAAAACCCACTACTGGGAGAACATATTTGCAAATGTCATTACTGATAAAGGTTTAATCTCCAACATTTATAGAGAACTCATACAACTTAACAAAAAGAAGACAAAAAATCCAATCAAAAAATTGGCAAACGACCTAAATAGACACTTTTCAAAAGAGTATATTCAGAAAGCCAAGAGACATATGAAAACATGCTCAAAGTCGCTAATCATTCGAGAGATGCAAATCAAAACAACAATGAGGTACCATCTCACACTTGTAACAATGGCTATCTTCAACAAATCAACAAATGACAAGTGCTGCAGAGGATGCAGAGAAAAAGGAACACTCGTGCACTGCTGGTGGGAATGCAGACTGGTGCAGCCACTATGGAGGACAGTATGGAGTTTCCTCAAAATTTAAACATGGATCTCCCTTTTGACCCTGTGATCCCACTTCTGGGAATATATCCTAAGAAACCAGAAACACAAATCAGAAAGGACATATGTATACCTATGTTCATGGCAGCACAATTTACCATAGCTAAAATTTGGAAATAGCCTAAGTGCCCATCAGCAGATAAATGGATTGGAAAACTGTGGTACATCTACACAATGGAATACTGTGCTGCTGTATAATGGAAGGAGTTCTTAGCATTTGCAGGAGTATGGATGGAGCTGGAGAATATAATGCTAAGTGAAATAAGCCAGTCAATGAATGTAAAATACCACATGTCCTTATTCATCTATGGATAATAATAACCATTATTAACTGGTGAACAAAAATGGACAAGAGGCAGAGCAACATCAAACAGACTGTCTTATTACAGCAATAAGGACAGGGACATTGGGGGGTGGTAACAGATCAGCCAAGGGACTTTGGTGCATGCATTTAAGCACAAATAATGGACACAAAACACTGGGGGGTAGAGGAGGCAGGCTGAAGGGCAGAGGAAAAAAGAGATATATGTACCAATATTTGTAAAACTTTATATAATAAAAAAGAAAAAAAAAGAAATGCCTTGTCACTGTGAGGAAAGTATATAAAATGGTTCTTGTACACTGTGTGAAATACCCTGAAACAGAGCTACAAGCACATTATAGGAATGTAAGAACACACTGAGAATTAACTGAGAGGAGCATGAAACTGAGCAAAAGTCATGGCAAACTAGTGCAAATCACATCTCACTTTGAGCAGAGTGCAGAAAGATGTTTGTACCATTTCAAAAAGTCTCTGAAATTGAGCACTAAGCACACAACCACACAATATTAGAAACCAGGAGGAGATGTTTGAAAAGAAGCTGTTACTTCCACCCTATACTTACCAAACAAGTGAAAATTGTTTTGGAACATGAGGAAACATGTAGAAATGTGTTTATACAATAAGGGGAAATGCCTTACATAGAGGAGTGATCGAACCTTAGCACTGCGTAGAAAGCCCTGAGAATTCACTTGAAACAGCGAAAAAAAACGCTGAAATACAGCAGTAAGTGCTCTCGAGCAGTTTGAGAAACCACCGAGGATGCTCTCAAAAACAACAGGACACTGAAATAGAAGACAAGTGTAAATCACTTTCTTCTCCCTGCGAGGTAAGAGCGTAGACAGGTGTTTATGCAATCCGGGTTAATGCCTGACATACAAGAGGAAGCACACTCTTGCCTCTACACAGTGTTGAAAACAACTGGGAACTACTAGAAAAGAAGTAGTTATTTATAACAAATAATGTGCAAACCAGTGAGAATGACTAGAGAACATGGGGAAAGAGTGTAGAAAGGTGATTGACAATGAGGGAAAATCAGTGCTTAAGAGCAGTTAGCACCTTACAGCACATTGTAGGAAACACTCTGAAATCACGAATCTGAAATGGGAGAAAATCTTTTTGCTATGGGAGGAAAGAGTGTAGAAATATGTTCATGCAAAAGGTGGAAATGCTTTACCTGGATTAGTTAATAGTAGAAGAGCTCAGGCTCAGAACCCCTGAGAGTTTGCTCAGATGTGAAATTAAAAAGATGATATAATATACACTGGGATGACTGGTGGAAATCACTTCTAATAATTGGGTAACCGAGCAGAAGCATGTTTGCAGAATTGGAGAAATCCATGCCAAAGTGAAAAGAGCGCACTATACCACAGTTTTAGAAACTAATGGGAAATCACAGAACGGGTTTGATAAAGTAGACTGAATAGTGAGGAAATATTTCTCAATGTGAGGAAAGAGGATAGAAACCTTTTTGTACCATGCGGGTACAGACCAGAATTGCAGCAGTAAACTGCTGAATGCAGCATTAAGCACACGCCGGCAGTGAGACAAACTACTGAAACTTTACTGTAGAGCCCCGTGAAAGTGTGTGAAATGGATAACAAGGCAAATCAGTGCTTTCTAACTGTAAGGAACAGTGAGAAGGGTTTGGAGTGCAATGAGAGCTAATCACTGGCATAGAATAGTAAGTGCACTATATCAGAGTTTTGGAAACAACTTAGAAGGCCCTCAAAGAAGCAGTCCTTATTCCAAGTAGTATGAAAACAAGTGAAGGTCATTGTGGAACTTTGAATTCACAAAATGGCAACAGTAAACTGGACTGAATGTTTTGAACACAGGAGAAAAATCTCTTCAAAATCAGAGAAGAGAGGGTAGAGAAATGTTTACACACAGTGGAAATGCCTTCCATAGGGCAGTAATCACAAGAAAGCACACTGTTGGAAAACATTGAGGATTCACTGGAAAGCCAAACTGAACTGGAATAAACAGTTGGAAATCACTTGGAAACATAAGGTAAGAGTGCAAGAAGGGTGCAGGTACAACATGAGACAATGCCTGGTAAAATGCAGAAAGCACATTATAGCCCAGTTTTAGAAACCCTATAGGAAATCACTGCAAAGCAGCAGAAAACTGGACAAGTTAGAAAACTCATGGAAAAGCCTTGTCACTGTGAGGAAAGAATATAGAAAGCTTCTTATACACTGTGGGAAAAACCCAGAAACAGAGCTATAAGCACACTTTAAGTATGTGAGAACACACTGAGAACTAACTGAGAGGAGCAAGAAACTGAGCAAAAGCCTTGGCAAACTAGTGCAAATCTCATCGCACTTTAAGAAGAGTGCAGAAAGGTGTTTGTACCATTTTGGTAAGTCTCTGAAATTGAGCAGTAAGCATACCACAGCACAGTGTAAGAAAGCAGGAGGACATACTTGAAAATAAGCAATTAGTTCCATCCTATATTTTCCAAAAAGTGAAAATCATTTTGGAACATGAGGAAATATGTAGAAATGTGTTTATACAATAAGGGGAAATGCCTTACATAGAGGAGTGATCGCACCTCAGCACAGGGTTGGAAGCCCTGATAATTCACTTGGAACAATAGTAAATGTAATAAACATGAGGAAAACTCTGGCAATCACTTGTCAAGACCCCAAAAGAGTGCAGAATGGTGTGTGCATGGTGTGAGAAGAGTGTGACAACCAGGAGATAGGACACTACACTACAATCTTAGAAACTACTGGGAATTCTGTCACTAGGAACAGTACCCTGGAGAAAGCTGTAAGCCTGCAAGGAAATCACTTCACAGTGTGAGGGAGGCATATAGAAAGTTCTCTGGTACAATATGGGGAAAATATCTAAAACAGAACAGTAAGCATACCATGACAGTGTGAGTAAACACTGAGAATTCACTGAAATGAGGGCAAAATGGAGTGAACATTGGAAACCAATTGTACATCACAGCTCACTTTATGTATAGTGTGAAAAGATGTCTGTTCAATACGGGTAAATCTCTGCAGTAGCGTAGTGAGCACACCACAGCACAGTGTCAGAAACCACTAGGAAATGCATGAAAAGAAGCAGTCACTCATACCACATAGTTGGAAATCAAGTGAAGGTGATTTTGGAACATTAGGAAAGATGTAGGAATGAGTTTATACAATAAGGGGAAGTGCCTTACATAGCGCAGGAGCCGCATTGTAGCACAGTGTTAGGAACCCAGGAGGACCCACTTAAATGCAGATCTCAACTGTAATAAAGATTTGGGAATCCCTAGTAACAATCAGGGAAGAGTACAAGAAAGAGGAGTGTACCACGTGAGAAAATCCCTGGTCAAGTACACAAAGCTCACTGTAGCACAGTCGTAGCCACCCTATAGGAAATCACTGAATGGCAGCAGTGCATTGAACAAACTAGTGAGGTAACTCACGGAAATGATTTCTCAGTTTAAGGAAAGAGTACAGTAAGGCTTTTGTACTCTGTGGGAAAAAAACCTGAAATACAGCACTATGCGCTCTCGAGCAGTTTGAAAAACAACTAAGGATGCTCTCAAAAGCAAGAGGACACTGACATAGAACACAAGTGTAAATCACTTCCTACTCACTGCAAGGTAAGAGCATAGAAAGTTGTTTATGCAATCCGGTTTAAGGCCTGACATAAAACAGGAAGCACACTCTGTGCCTCAAGACAGCATTTAAATCAACTGGGAACTCCTTGAAAAGAAGTAGTCATTTATACCAAATGGTGTGCAAACCAGTGAAAATCACTTGCGAACATGGGGAAAGAGTGCAGAAAGGTGTTTGACAATGAGGGAAAATCAGTGCTTAAGAGCAGTTAGCACTGTACAGCACATTGTCGGCAACACTCTGAAATCATGAAGTTGAAACGGGAGAAAATCACTTGGCTATGGGAGGAAAGAGTGAAGAAATATGTTCATGCAATGGGTGGAAATGCCCTACATGGAGCAGTTAATAGCAGCAGAGCTCAGGCTCAGAACCCCAGAGAGTTCGCTCGGGTGCGAAATTATAAAGATGATATAATAAACAGTGGGATGACCGTTTAAAAATACTTCTAATAATCTGGTAACAGTGCAGAAGGATGTTTGCAGAATTACAGAAATCCATGGCAAAGTGCACAGAGCGCACTATGCCAGAGTTTTAGAAACCAATGGGAAATCTCATCACAGGAGTAATAAAGTAGACTGACTAGTCAGGATATACTTCTTAATGTGAGGAAAGAGGTTGAAAACTTTTTTGTACCATGTGGGTACAGACCTGCATTGCAGCAGTAAGCTGCTGAATTGCAGTAGTAAGCACACTCTAGCAGTGAGACAAACCACTGAGATTGCACTGAAGAGTCCCGAGAAAGTGAGTGAAAGGGAGAACAAGGCAAATCAGTGCTCACTCTCTGTAAGGAAAAGTGTAGAGTGTTTTGAGTACAATGTGAGCAAATCACTGGCATAGAGCAGTAAGTGCACTATACCAGAGTTTTGGAAACAACTAAGAAGGCCCTGAAAGAAGCAGTCTTATTCCACGTTCTATGAAAAGAAATAACGATCACTATGGAACTTGAGGAAAGAGAAGAGGAAGGCTTTTGACAAGGTGGGGAATGCAGTGGGTAAGCACAGTAAGCACATTATCTTTAAGCTTTGAA
Organism: Murina feae; assembly: GCA_004026665.1. Taxonomy (NCBI): domain Eukaryota; kingdom Metazoa; phylum Chordata; class Mammalia; order Chiroptera; family Vespertilionidae; genus Murina; species Murina feae. The sequence goes on from PVJC01026757.1 coordinate 8,958, forward strand.
TTCACTGTAAGGCAACAGTAAACTGGACTGAATGGTTTGAACACTGGAGAAAATTGATTCACAATGGGAGAAGACAAGGCAGAGAAATATTTACAGACAGTGGAAATGCCTTCCATAGTTCAGATATGACCCCAAAGCACACCGTTAGAAACCCCTGAGGATTCACTGGAAAGCCAAACTCAACTGGAATAAACAGTTGGAAATGACTTGGAAACATCAGGCAAGAGTGTAAGAAATGTTTGGGTGCAAAGTGAGACAACGTCTGGTAAAATGCAGAAAGCACATTATGCTCCAGTTTTAGAAACTCAATAGGAAATCACTGCAGAGCTGCAGAAAACTGGACAACATAGAAAACACATAGAAATGCCTTGTCACTTGTTGGGAGCTCACCTGAATGCAGGGGTCCCATATGAGCGTAGCTTTCTGAAAGATGACCTGAATGCAGGGGCCGCATATGAGAGTAGCTTTCTAAAAGCTGACCTCAATGCATGGGTCTCATATGAGTGTAGACTTCTTAAAGCTGACCTGAGTGCAGGGGTCTCATGTGGGCATAGCTCTCTAAGTCTCCTCTTCACTATTAATTAAACTTATTGACTGTTGACCTTTTCTTTAAATGCTTGTCTAGAAATACCAGAGGGCAGTCAAGAGACTGCTGACACCGAGTCTAAAGTCTGTTAATACTCAGAGAACTAGATGTGGGCAGGAGGGCTATGAGGAAATTGGCAGGGTGAGAATTTTAGAAGAAATGGTGTGTGCTTAAATTGCTGTGCTTGCCAAAATCATGTATACAGTAACTTCCTTAATTATGCTGGATAAATATGAGCTTTACAATAAACTCGGGGGTGCAGTCTTGAACTGTAGTCCTCCTGAACCCATCTTTTGTCTCTTGTCTTTTTCTTAGCCTGACCCCCTCATTCAGGTACCCGTGTAGTGCCGGCAGGTACTGGCAGGTGGCGACCAAACAGGGACCTGAAAACCTGGGACAAAGGTAGAGGACACTGCCTGTGGAAGTAGAGGATGTCTGGAATTAAGGTAAGAAGGGCAGTTAGGTTTAGAGTAGGGAGTAAGACATTATGGGGCAAGGAAATAGCAGAGAGCTCTTTGTATAAGTACTTAAGAATATGCTTTGCTCTAGAGGCACTAAAGAAGGGCAAAAGCAATTAGAAAATGTTTTAAAATTTATAGAGGAAATTTGCCCTTGGTTCCCTGAAGAAGGGACTGTAAATTTGGAAACTTGGTCCAAGGTTGGTAAAAAATTTTTATTATTATTCTGCCCATGGACCACAAAAGGTTCCTGTAGATACTTTCTCTTTTTGGAACTTAATTCGGGACTGTTTACATCCTAGGTATGAAGGACATAAATGGAGTGAGCCTGTGAAAAACAAGAGTCCTTCCTGTCCAGACATAGCTCAATTGTCAGAAGTAACACCAAAGGCTCCTCCAATAGAATTATTATCCCCTGAGGAAGAGAGTCCAGACAAAGAGCAGAAAGAGGAGGTTCTGTTAACAAGGGAATAAGATCTTCATTATGATGATCCCTTTGACGGTCTAGATCCTCTAGATCAAAAAGCTTTAGATGAGGCTGCTGCTAGATATCATAAAGATGATGACATATTCATGGTTAAGACCAGGAAAAAAGTTATACATAATAATGCAGATGCTACATGTGAGCAGCTAAAAGAAGAGATCTGTCAATTAAGGAAGTTTATAGTTGACTTGTCAGATCAAATAAGGCAAAAGGATTGTAAGCCTTTAACTGTGCCTTTGCCTCTGCCAGTACCACTATCGCGAACACCTTCAGTGGTGGCTGGCCTTGATCCTCCTTTGATTGATGTTCCAGATAGAAATCCAGTTATAGCTGCGATACAGGAGGACCCTAAATTAAAGCCATTAAGGGTTCCCCCACAGCCCAATAAGGAGTTTCCATGGGTTCCTGGGTCTTCTCCCTTACAGATGTCTCTAAGAAAAGCAGCAGACAGAAATGAGGATTTGGAAGGTTTTCAAATGTTATACCCTATTTTTGAACAACAAGATGCAAATGGTCAAGCACAAAGAATGCATCAGCCTATCCCTTTTAAACAGTTAAAGGAATTAAAAGTAGCTTGTTCTCAGTATGGTCCTACAGCACCTTTTACAGAGGCTTTGTTGGATGCAATCTCCACAGATGCTATCCCTCCAAATGATTTGGAAAAGCATAGCTCAAGCTTGTTTAGGAGGAGGTGATTATTTACTGTGAAAATCTGAGTTTGTAGAACAATGTCAAACAACTGCTGAACTTAATAGAGGACAGAATGTTCCTACTACCTTTGAAATGCTTGCTGGGGAAGGTCAATATAGTGGCCTCAATAATCAGCTACAATTTAATCCTGCAGTTTATGCTCAAACCAATGCTGCTGCCTTAAAAGCATGGAGAAAGTTGCCATCAAATGGCAGACAAACAGAGGATTTATCAAAAATTAGGCTAGGACCAGATGAACCATTTCAGGACTTTGTGTCCAGATTATTGCAAACAGATGGGAAATTGATAGGTGATGGAGAGTCAGGTATGTTATTGGTAAAACAATTAGTCTTTGAGAATGCTAACTCTGTTTGTCCAACGGCCATAAGACCTTTTAGAAGAAAGAGTAGTCTTTCTGACTAAGTTAGACTTTGTTCTGATATTGGGCCATCCTATGTACAAGGCTTAACTTTAGCCTGAGCATTGCAAGGAAAAACAGTAAAGGAGGTGTTAATCCAGCAACAAAAGAAAAGGGGGCAAAGAATGTCAGGGCCACCTGGAAGTTGTTTCCCATGTGGTCAAAAGGGACATCAGGCAAAACAATGTCCTACTGGTCAGAATCAGCAGCAAGGAAATTCTCAGCCAGGCATATGTCCCAGATGTCAGAAAGGGAGACTTTGGGCTAAAGATTGCAGATCAAAAACGGACAAACAGGGAAATAATTTACCTCCACTGCAGGGAAACTGGAGCCGGGGCCAGCCCCAGGCCCCCCAACAATGTTATGGGGCACTGCAGGGAAAGTCCCTACAGATAGACAGTCAGAGAAACGGGGGAAATCCCTTTGTGAACTGTTCAGAGCAACCCCAGGCAACGCAGGACTGGACCTCAGTTCCTCCGCCTACACAGTATTAACACCTGAAATGGGGATGCAAGCTCTGTCTACTGCAGTGTATGGTCCTTTACCTCCAGGCACAACAGGATTAATATTAGGGAGAAGTAGTACTCCCATGAAAGGTCTATTAGTGGCTCCAGGGATAGTAGATGAGGACTATACTGGGGAAATAAAAATAAGGGCACATGCACCTAATAGCATTACTGTAATTAATGCAGAACAAAGAATTGCACAACTGATTCTTATTCTGGTAGTAAAAGCAGGTCAAATTAGAACACAACAAACCAGAGGTAATCAAGGTTTTGGGTCTTCAGATGTATATTGGGTACAAAGCATTAAAGAGGGAAGGCCGGAAATGACTTTAAAAATGAATGGAAAGACTTTCAAGGGAATTTTAGATACAGGGGCAGATGTATCAGTAACATCTGGAAAACACTGGCCAAATTGTTGGGCCAAAAAACCTGCAATAACTACTTTACAAGGCATCGGGCAAACTAACTGTCCTCAACAAAGTAGTATTATGTCACAGTGGCAGGATGATGAGGGACATCAAGGAAAGTTTCAACCTTATGTTCTACCTAATTTGCCTGTTAATCTCTGGGGAAGAAATGTGATGCAACAGATGGGAGTTTATCTTTATAGTCCAAGTCTTGTTGTTACAAGGTAAATGTTAAAGCAAGGTCTTTTACCCAAACAGGGGCTGGGCAAACAAGGTCAAGGGATCATTCAACCATTACAGCCCCATAATGTGCCCACCTTGAACTGGGCTAGGGTATTTTTAGGAGGGGTATTGATTCTCCTGCAACCCATGTTGATCCTATTCCATGGAAATCTGAGGACCCTGTCTGGGTTGATCAATGGCCCCTTAATGAGGAAAAAAATACAGCTGCCGAACAACTGGTGCAGGAACAGTTGGATGGTGGCCATATTGAACCTTCCAATTCACCTTGGAATTCACCAATATTTGTCATTAAGAAAAAATCTGGGAAATGGAGGTTGTTACAAGACCTCAAGAAAGTAAATGAGACAATGGAGCTAATGGGGCTTTACAACCTGGCTAGCCCTCACCAATGGCTATTCCTCAGAATATTTACAAAATTATTATTGATTTGAAGGACTGTTTTTATACTATTCCTTTGGCACCTCAAGATTGTAAAAGATTTGCCTTTAGCGTGCCATCTACTAATTACAAAGAACCTATGGGAAGATATCAATGGTGAGTACTACCACAGGGCATGGCCAACAGTCCAACTTTATGTCAAAAATTTGTAGCCCAAGAATTGAACTCAACCAGAAAGATATTTTCTAGTGTGTACATAATTCATTACAAGGATCATATTTTATTGGCTCATCCTGATGAAGGACAGTTACTGGCTGCATTTTCTACTATAAGGGAAGGCCTTCAAAGACAGGGATTAGTAATTATTTCAGAAAAAGTACAACAAAACCTCCATATTCTTACTTAGGATATCAATTGCAGAAACATCATTTTACTTGTCAAAAGGTACAGTTGAGAAAGGATAACTTAAAAACCTTAAATGATTTTCAAAAATTATTAGGAGACATTAATTGGATTCGTCCTTATCTTAAACTTACTACAGGGGAGGTAAAGCCATTGTTTGATAATCTTAGAGGAGATCCTGACCCAACTTCGCTTAGGACATTGACAGATGAAGGTCCAATTGCACTCAGCAAAGTTGAAGAAGCTATTTCTCAACAACAAGTAGCTTATAGTGACTATACTAAGGAATGGGGTGTATATATACTACCTACACAGCACACCCCTACAGCTGTCTTGTATCAGGAAAAGCCTTTACTGTGGTTGCATTTAGCTGTGTCTCCTCAAAGGGTTCTCACTCCATATCATGAGTCAATTGCCATCCTGATACATATGGCCCGCACTGAGTCATGTCAACTGTTAGGAAAAGAGCCACATTTTATTTGTCTACCTTACTATAAACAGCAGCTAGATTGGTTGTTTCAGCATAGTGAGTCTTGGGCTATATCACTGGCTAACTATAAGTGTAAGCTCCATAACCACTATCCCAAAGATAAATTATTACAATTTGCTAGTATTCATCAATTCATTTTTCCCAAGAGGGTAGCCACGGACCCTCTGCCTAATGCAACATTACTTTTTACTGATGGGTACTCTAATGGTACTGCAGCCTACACTATCAATGGAGTCACTACCTCTTGGCAAACAGGATGCCATTCAGCCCAGGAGGTAGAATTAAGCGCTGTACTCATAGCTATAACCAAAATGGGTACCAGAGAATTTAACTTATATTCAGATAGTCAGTATGTGGTAAGAGCATTGAATTGATTGAAACAGTATCATTTATTGGGACTAGTAATTCTACTGTACAAGAACTATTTCAAGCCATTCAAAAAGAAATCAGATACAGAGATCATAAATGCTATTTTGGTCATATTCGTGCTCATTCTGGATTACCTGGTCCTCTAACATCAGGAAATGAAAAAGCCGATGAGGCTACTAGAATATTTTTTACTCAAGAACAGTTAGCTGAATAATCTCATGCCTTACATCATCAAAATAGTAATAGTCTTAGACTTCAATTTAAGATTACCCATGAAACTGATAGACAAATAGTCCGGCAGTGTCCCATCTGTCCTACAACTTTGTCTGTATCACATCTAGGTGATAATTTTAGAGGCATTCTACCTAATCACTTGTGGCTGATGGATGTTACTCACATAGCTAACTTTGGCAAACTTAAATATGTTCATTTCATCGTGGATACTTATTCTGGTTTCCTCATGGCTTCCCCACAATCTGGAGAAGCTAGTAAACATTGTATTGCACATTGTCTTAAATGTTTTGAAGTCATGGGGCAGCCCAAAATTATAAAAACAGACAATGGCCCAGGATATACTGGAAAAAATTTTCAGAACTTTTATTCCCAGTTAGATATTCAACATAAAACAGGTATTCCTTATAATCCTCAAGGACAAGGCATAGTAGAAAGGGCTCATAGCACCTTAAAACAGCAACTGCAAAAAATAAAGAAGGGGGAGTTATACCCTCTGACACCTCAGAATTATCTAAGTCATGCTTTGTTTATTTTAAATTTTTTAATTCTGGATACTCAAGGGTATTCTGCAGCACAGAGATTCTGGCACCCTGGAGAAAAATCCCCTCATACACTTGTAAAATGGAAGGATCCTCTTACAGGTCAATGGTATGGACCAGATCCTGTACTAATCTGGGGACGAGGGCATGTTTGTGTTTTTCCCCAGAATGCCGAAGAAATGCGGTGGCTCCAGGAGAGGCTGGTCCGCGAGAAGGGAACAATCATTAGAGAAAAGAATACAGAAGATGCAGATTGATGATGAGGATGAACTACACCCAGGCACCTCCACTACCCAGAGGGCAAATATCCCGACTTGGGGACAGATGAAGAGACTAACTCAAGAAGCACAGGGAGTAGTGGCTTCTACAGGGGAATGTCCTACCCCAACAACCGTGTTGTTGCCAATGATGACATTATTATCCATGCAGTCATCCTTGGTGGAGGCCACTGTCTATTGGGCTTATGTTCCTGATCCACCTATGTTGCACCGAGTGGGATGGGGGGGAAAATGGTTCCTGTTTATACTAACTGTACTTGGGCGATGGGAGGTTCCTCTCGTACTCATATCTCACCTGTACACCCTGGTAATTTTTCTTACCAAGGTCAGTCCTCAGAACTTCCCATTTGCTTTTCCAGACAGGAGGGAGTACCAGGATGTATCTTGGTGAATACAACTATGAAAACTTCTAATATGCAGAGAATTTACTTTGATGTAGTGGTGAATGGATCTACATACAGAGCTTCGGGAGGAGAAAATATTGTCAGATGGACAATAACTATGCTCGGATTGGCAGATACTAACACTTCTGATAGTTCCCAAGGAATGCCTCCAAATTTAAGGATTTGTGAGCCAGAAATGAAGAATCATACCAGACAACAGGTTCCTCCTGGCCCATCAGTGGTGACTTTGGATCATTAATAAATTGGAGCCCTTACAGAAGGAATTTAACCTGACTTGCGGTTGGTACTACACATTCATCAATAACTGAAGGACTGTGGACAATGGGAAAGGGGGAATTGCAAACTGAGTTATGGAGATTGGTTGTAGCCATGGGGGATAATGACACCATTCAAGATGAAAGGGGGAATATAGCGCTTTTTAGTGAAATCACAATTCAGTACAAACAGGTGCAATCATGTGTTCCTGAACGTTTTGCATTATTGATTAGGCCTATTATTATTACTAAATCAGAAAATGAATACTTGATAGAATGTTTAAACTGTAAACTTACAAATTGTATCTCCAGAATTGGTCATGACTTGCAGGTGGCAATTGTTCATCAACCTTCTATTGTAATGATCCCAGTTAATGTATCAAGGCCATGGTTTGATGACAAGGGGTTACAGGTAGTACAAGAGATTAGAGGGCTTCTTGATCGCCCTAGAAGATTTATAGGGTTGCTTATAGCTGGAATTACTGCACTTATTACCTTAATTGCTACTGCAACTACTGCAGCAATTGCTCTATTGCAATCTGTACAGACTGCTCATTATGTAAATAGTCTGTCAAAAAATGTGTCCCAAGCTTTAGGAACTCAAGAAAGTATAGACCGAAAACTAGAAGAGAAGTTAAATGCTTTATTTGATACAGTAAATATTTTGGGGGATGAATTACAAGGTCTAAAGATTAAACTAATTCTAGATTGTCATGCTAGTTTTAAATGGATTTGTATTACCCAGAAGACTTATAATGACAGTGAACATGGCTGGGAAAAGATAAAAAGGCATTTGGAAGGCATTTGGCATGATGCAAATGTGTCTTTAGACATTCTGCAACTGCATAGTGAAATTATCTTCATGCAACAAACAAAATTGGTAGATACTAGCTTGGCTGAGACGACTAGTAACTTTGCTAATAACTTACTTTCTCAAGTACCTACCATTACCAATTGGAAACATACTTTGATGCTTGTGTTTCTGACAATGGGCATAGGTCTGTTCATGTTAGTGTGCTTTTTACGCTTCCTGAAATTATTAGTTAGGAATATAAAGTTAGTGCATACTAAGCTTCATGAATTGAAATTAATCACTCATAGTCATATTAATACTCATGTTTAATTGGTAGAGAAGGGGGAGATGTTGGGAATTGACTTGTATGTAGGGGTCCCATATGAGCGTAGCTTTCTGAAAGGTGACCTGAATGCAGGGGCCTCATATGAGTGTAGTTTTCTAAAAACTGACCTCAATGCAGGGGTCTCATATGAGCGTAGCCTTCTTAAAGCTGACCTGAATGCAGGGGTCACATGTCGGCGTAGCTCTCTAAGTCCCCTCTTCACTATTAATTAAACTTACTGACTGCTGACCTTTTGTTTAAATGCTTGTCTAGAAATACCATAGGACAGTCAAGAGACTATTGGTGCCTAATATCACAGGACAGTCAAGAGACTGCTGACACCCAATCCAGAGTCTGGTAATACTCTTAGAAATAGACATGGGCAGGAGGGGTATGAGGAAGTTGGCAGAACGAGAAGTTTTGAAGAAACGATGTGGATAAATTGCTGTGCTTGCCAAAATCATGTATACATTAAGTTCCTTAATTATGCTGGATAAATATGAGCTTTACAATAAACTCGGGGCTGCAGTCTTGAACAGTAGTCGTCCTGACCCCATCTTTTGTCTCTTGTCTTTTTCTTAGCCTCACCCCCTCATTCAGGTACCCGTGTAGAGCCGGCAGGTACCGGCAGTCACTGCTAGGAAAGAATATAGAAAGGTTCCTGTAAACTGCGGGAAAAACCCACAAACAGAGCTACAAGTACACAATAGGAATGTGGGAACACACTAAGAAATAACTGAGAGGAGCACGGAACTGAGTAAAAGCCTTGGCAAATCACATCTCACTTTGAGCAGAGTGCAGAAAGGAGTTTGCACAATTTCAGTAACTTTCTGAAATTGAAAAGTAAGCATAGCACAGAACAGTGTTAGAAAATAGAAGGAGATGCTTGAAAAGAAGCAGTTATTTCCACCCTATAGATTCCAAACAAGTGAAAATCATTTTTGTAACATGAGGAAACAAGTAGAAATGTGTTTATAAAATAAGGGGAAATGCCTTACATAAAGGAGTTATTGCAACTTAGCACAGGGTTAGAAGCCCTGAGAATTCACTTGAAACGAAAGTAAATGTAATAAACATGAGGAAAAATGCTAGCAATTACTTGTCAAGACCCCAAAAGAATGCAGAATGGTTTGCACATGATGTGAGAAGTGTGTGGCAACCAGCAGAGAGCATACTACACTACAATCTTAGAAAGTACTGGGAATTCTGTTACTAGGAACAGTGCCCTGGAGAAAGTAGTTAGGATGAAGGGAAATCACATCAGAGTGTGAGGGAGGCGTATGGAAAATTCTCCTGTACAATACAGTCATAGCCATTCTATAGGAAATCACTGAAAGACAGCAGATGATTGAACAAAGTAGTGAGGAAACACATGGAAATTATTTCTCAGTGTAAGGAAAGAGTACAGCAAGGCTTTGGAAATCTGCGGGAAAAAACCCTGAAATACAGCAGTAAGCGCTCTCGAGCAGTTTGAGAAACCACCGAGGAAGCTCTCAAAAGCAACAGGACACTCAAATAGAAGACAAGTGTAAATCACTTCCTTCTCACTGCGAGGTAAGAGCGTAGAAAAGTGTTTATGCAATCCAGGTTAATACTTGACATACAACAGGAAGCATACTCTGTGCCTCAACACAGTGTTGAAAACAACTGAGAACTCCTTGAAAAAAAGTAGTCATTTATAGCAAATGGTGTGCAAAGCAGTGAAAATAACTTGGGAACATGGGGAAGAAGTGTAGAAAGAGGATTGACAATGAGGAAAAATCAATGCTAAAGAGCAGTTAGCACCTTACAGCACACTGTCGGAAACACTTTGAATTTAGGAATCTGAAATGAGAGAAAATCACTTTGCTATGGGAGGAAAGAGTATAGAATATTTTCCTGCAAACGGTGGAAAAGCTTTACATGGAGCAGTTAATAGCAGCAGAGCTGAGGGTCAGAATCCCTGAGAGTTCGCTCTGGTGCAAAATTAAAAATATGATATAATAAACACTGGGATGACTGTTGGAAATCAATTCTAATAATGAGGTAACAGTGCAGAAGGATGTTTGCAGAATTTGAGAAATCCATGGCAAAGTACAGAGAGCACACTATACCACAGTTTTAGAAAACAATGGGAAATCACAGAATAGGAGGGATCAGGTAGACTGACTAGTCAGGAAACACTTCTCAATGTGAGGAAAGAGGATTGAAACCTTTTTGTACCATGCGAGTACAGATCTGAATTGCAGCAGTAAGCATACTATGGCAGTGAGACAAAACACTGAGATTTCACTGAAGAGCCCCGTGAATGTGAAGGAAATGGAGAAAAAGGCAAATCAATGCTCACTCACTGTAAGGAAAAGTAAAGAGAGTTTTGAGTACAATGTGAGCAAGTCACAGGCATAGAGCAGTAAGTGCGCTATAACAGACTTTTGGAAATAAATAAGAAGGCCCTGAAAGAAGCATTCCTTTTTCCAAGTAGTATGAAAACAAGGGAACATCACTATGGATCTTGAGGAAAGAGAAAAGAAAGGCATTTGAAAATGTGGAGAACTCGGTGCTTAAGCGAAGTAAGCACATTATCTTGAAACTTTGAATTCAGTGTATGGCAACAGTAAATTGGACTGAATGGTTTGAACATAGGAGAAAAGTGGTTCACAATGGGAGACAAGAGGGTAGATAAATGTTTACACACAGTGGAAATGCCTTCCATAGGGCAGTAATCACACCAAAGCACACTGTTAGAAACCCCTGAGGATTCACTGGAAAGCCTAACAGAACTGTAATAAACAGTTGGAAATCACTTGGAAATATCAGGCAAGCATGCAAGTAAGTAGAGGCTGCAACGTGACACAACCCCTGGTAAAATGAAGAAAGCACATTACACTCCAGTTTTAAAAACACTATACGAAATCACTGCAAAGCAGCAGAAAAAAGGAAATCATAGAAAACAAATGGAAATGTCTTGTCACTGCGAGGAAAGAATATAGAAAGGTTCTTGTACACAGCGGGAAAAACAGGGAAACAGAGCTACAAGCTCACTATAGGAAAGTGAGAACACACTGAGAACTAACTGAGATAAGCAAGAAACTGAGCAAAAGCTTTCGCAAACTAGTGCAAATCACAACTCACTTTGAGCAGAGTGCGGAAAGGTGTGTTTACCATTTTGGTAAGTCTCTGAAATTGAGCAGTAATCACACCACAGCACAGTGTTAGAAACCAGGAGGATATGGTTGAAAAGTAACAGTTACTTCCATCCTATAGTTTGCAAACAAGAGAATATCATTTTGGAACATGAGGAAACATGTAGAAATGTGTTTATACAATGAGGGGAAATGCCTTACATTGAGCAGTGATCACACCTTAACCCAGGAGTGGTAGCCCTGAGAATTGAATGGAAAGAAAAGTAAACATAATAAACATGAGGAAAACTGCTGGCAATCACTTGGCAAGACACCGAAAGTGTGCAGAATGGTGTGCACATGATGTGAGAATTGGGTGGCAACCAGCAGAGAGCACACTGCACTACAATCTTAGAAACTACTGGGAATAGTGTCAGTAGGAAAAGTGCACTGGGGAAAGTAGTTAGGCTACAGGGAAATCACTTCACAGTGTGAGGGAGGCGTATGAAAAGTTATCTTGTACAATACGGGGGAAATACCTAAAATAGAGCTGTAAGCACACCATGACAGATTGATAAAACACAGAGAATTCACTGAAATGAGCACGAAACAGAGTGAACATTGGAAACAGTGTACATCACTGCTCACTTTGCATATAGTGTGGTAAGGTGTCTGTTCAATTAGGGTAAATCACTGCAGTAGAGCAGAGAGCACACCACAGCAATGTGTCAGAAAACACTAGGAAATGCTTGAAAAGAGACAGTCACTGATACCATATGGTTCGAAAACAAGTGAAGGTGATTTTGGAGCACATGTAAAGAAGTAGGAATGTGTTTATACAATGAGGGGAAATGCCTTTCATAGTGCAGGAGCCTCACCATAGCGCAGTGTTAGGAACCCTGGAGGACTCACTTGAAAGCAGATCTCAACGATAATAAAGATTTCGGAATCCCTTGTCACAATCAGGGAAGAGTGCAAGAAAGTGGAGTGTACCATGTGAGAAAATCCCTGGTCAAGTATACAAAGGACACTGCAGCACAGTCGTAGTCAGCCTATAGGAGATGACTGAAAGGCAGCAGTGCAATGAACAAACTAGTGAGGTAACTCATAGAAATGATTTCTCAGTGTAAGGAAAGAGTACAGCAAGGCTTTTGTAATCTGCGAAAAAAAAACCCTAAAATACAGCAATAAGCACTCTCGAGCAGTTTGAGAAACCACCGAGGATGGTCTCAAAAGGAACAGGGCACTGAAATAGAAGACAAGTGTAAATCACTTCCTTCTCACTGCGAGGTAAGAGCGTAGAAAGGTGATAATGCAATCCGGGTTAATGCCTGACATACAACAGGAAGCACACTCTCTGCCTCAACACAGTGTTGAAAAAAACTGGGAACTCCTTGAAACAAAGTAGTCATTTTTACCAAATGGTGTGCGAACCAGTGAAAATCACTTGGGAACATGGGGAAAGAGTGTAGAAAGGTGCTTGACAATGAGGGAAAATCAGTGCTTAAGAGCAATTAGCACCCTACAGCACACTTTCAGAAACACTCTGAATTCACGAATCTGAAACGGGAGAAAATCACTTTGCTATCGAAGGAAACAGTGTAGAAATATGTTCATGCAAAGGGTGGAAATGCCATACTTGGAGCAGTTAATAGCAGCAGAGCTCAGGCTCAGAACCCTGAGAGCTCGCTCGGGTTCAAAATTAAAAAGATGATATGAAGAACACTGTGATGACAGTTGGAAATCACTTCTAATAATCAGGTAACAGTGCAGACGGATGTTTGCAGAATTTGAGAAATCAATGGCAAAGTGCAGAGTGTGCACTATAGCACAGTTTTAGAAACCAATGGGAAAAAACATTACAGGAGTGATCAAGTAGACTGACTAGTCAGAAAATACTTCTCAATGTGAGGAAAGAGGATATAAACATTTCGGTGCCATGGGGGTACAGACTTGAATTGCAGCAGTAAGCTTCTGTATTGCAGCAGTAAGCACACTCCCGCAGTGAGAAAAACCAGTGAGACTTCACTAAAGAGCCTCATGAAAATGAGTGAAATGGAGAACAAGGAAAATCAGTGCTCATTCAATGTAAGGAAAAGTGTAGAGAGTTTTGAGTACAATGTGAGCAAATCACTGGCATAGAGCAGAAAGTGCACTATACCAGACTTTTGGAAATAACTAAGAGGCCCTGAAAGAAGCAGTACATATTCCAAGTAGTATGAGAACAAGGAAAGATCACTGTAGATCTTTAGGAAAGAGAAAAGAAAGGCATTTGACAATGTAGAGAACCCTGTGGTTAAGCGAAGTAAGCACATTATCTTGAAACTTAGAATTCAGTGTATGGCAACAGTAAAGTGGACTGAATGGTTTGAACACAGGAGAAAAGTGGTTCAAAATTGGAGAAAAGAGGGTAGATAAACGTTTACACACAGTCGAAATGACTTTCATAGGGCAGTAATCACACCAAATCACACTGTTAGAAACCCCTGGGGATTCACTGGAAAGCCTAACTGAACTGTAATAAACAGTTGCAAATCACTTGGAAACATCAGGCAAGCATGCAAGTAAGGTGAGGGTGCAACGTGAGACAAAGCCTGGTAAAATGAACAAAGCACATTATAACCCAGTTTTAGAAACACTATATGAAATCACTGCAAAGCAGCAGTAAAATGGACAACATAGAAAACCAATGGAAATGTCTTGTCACTGCGGGGAAAGAATATAGAAAGGTTCTTGTACACTGCGGGAAAAACAGGGAAACAGAGTTACAAGCTCACTATAGGAAAGTGAGAACACACTGAGAACTAACTGAGATAAGCACGAAACTAAGCAAAAGCCTTCACAAACTAGTGCAAATCACAACTCACTTTGAGCAGAGTGCGGAAAGGTGTGTTTACCATTTCGGTAAGTCTCTGAAATTGAGCAGTAATCACACCACAGCACAGTGTTAGAAACCAGGAGGATATGGTTGAAAAGTAACAGTTACTTCCACCCTATAGTTTGCGAACAAGAGAATATCATTTTGGAACACAAGGAAATATGTAGAAATGTGTTTATACAATGAGGGGAAATGCCTTACATTGAGCAGTGATCGCACCTTAACCCAGGGGTGGTAGCCCTGAGAATTGAATGGAAAGAAAAGTAAACATAATAAAGATGAGGAATACTGCTGGCAATCACTTGGCAAGACACCAAAAGTGTGATGAATGGTGTTCACATGACGTGAGAATTGGGTGGCAACCAGCAGAGAGCACACTGCACTACAATCTTAGAAACTACTGGGAATTGTGTCACTAGGAAAAGTGCCCTGGAGAAAGTAGTTACGCTGCAGGGAAATCACTTCACAGTGTGAGGGAGGCGTATGAAAAGTTCTCTTGTACAATACGGGGAAAATACCTAAAATAGAGCTGTAAGCACACCATGACAGATTGATAAAACACAGAGAATTCACT